>JAPYZF010000149.1:0-189300 GCA_030523045.1 Meteorus cinctellus
ATGTTCACGCTGTGTTTTACTCTCCCATGAGCATAATAATTGGTAGATTGGATAGAAGTGGAAAATTCACGACCCAGGCATATCTGGTGGTGACTGTATCATTAAACTATTACCAAAGAATACTGTCAAGCACTGAAGATTTTTTTTTAAATATTGACTTCGGCGCCACATTCATCATGTTGCGCTATCTGGCGCCCTCAGCTCGTCTTACAATTATGCCATTGACATAATTGCATGAAAATTTCTTTATTTATCGGATTAGTTTCTGTACAATCCGAATTCATGTTTTTATTTCTCCGATTTTGATTTCCTGACATGGAACTTTCGAATGTTTCAATTGACACCTTGAATATTTTATTGAATTCGAATATCATAAGCGATGAACACTTCGATGAATTATTATCAGGCTGTGCAGCTTTGACAAAAATCGGGATTGTCAATGAGAAATGTAAGTAAATTTTAGGAGATATAAGCAAGTTGTATTATCTATTTACATTGTTCATTTATCATTCGTAGATGCAACATGTGAAATTAATGAGACAACATCAAGAAATTTAAATGGAGGAATAGTCTATGGCAATATTGTTGGTCTGTTTGTTGAAGCAGCTAGACATAAATATGATACTGAACATTTCATCAATTTTTTACAATCAAGTAAAGTTTTTGGAGGGTCAAGGGCGAAAAAATTATCAATTTTATATGGAGAACAAAGAGAGCAATTGATATCGCAACTAGCGAGTACTGGCAATAATTTTCCATGTATTGTTGATGTAAAGTGGGAATTGGATTATTGCATAAAGGTAAGATATCAAGATTACAATTATTAGTCATTTCAATGGAATTTTCTATATTAATTGTTCGTCATATTTATTTGCAGAACAGTACGAATGATTTCACCGGCAGTTGTTTATACCATATTCGATTGATAACAAAAAAACATGGAATACTCGATCATGTACAATTTACTTGCACTCGCCATCAACTACAAGAATTGATTTATAAATTGAGGGATGCTGTCCGTCATATGGAAAAACTATCTCACATATAAATTGAAAGTGGCGACGTAGAATAATCTATAAATATTAATGATCACTTCTGTCATCTTTCCAGGTGCACTTAGTTATATTTGTTGCATAAAAGAGCAAAAATCCATCTTTTAAACCACATGAAGATAAATTTATCATTAAGTATCTAAGTTAATGTAGAGATAGATCTATGATATATATATATATATATATATATCATTAAAAATACGCTTTCACATCGAGTAGATCTTTTCCTTGAAGAATTGACGTTTCATCCATTCCATTTATCGCCAAGACAATGCACATTATTTTAAAAACAGAAATGAATACAATGAAATGAAGAGTTTTTGATGAAGAGTATGGGGACCGTTATTTTTTTCAATTTTGTCAGTCGAAAAACAAGAAATTGGATTTTTGTAAATATGATGAAAGACAATAAATGCTGCTAATGATTATCTATCAATTCTCATTTTTTTTCCCAAGCCCCCAAGTGTTTACAGTGCGCTGTTATGCAAATTACGTATTTTATGTTGCAAACTATAGCTAGTTATAGGCTATATTATAAAAATGCATCTTTAAATAACATTATATTAATATTTTTGTTTGTTAATACACAATAATCCGTTGTTTTCTTGCAATCTTCGTAGTCCATGTTTTGACACGAACAGTAACAAGTAATCACGCAGGTTTTTCCATCCTTACATTTCTGAATTATCTATTGTGTGTTATAGATCATTAATTATTCAATCAATCAATAAAACATAATATGATAGCAGTAATGTCATAATGAGTTATCATTGCTATGATGAATGTTATTAATGTTACTACTAAATTATTATTACACATATTTATATATTGTATTACAGGAATAAAGGATAAAATAAACAAATATATAATGAATATAGTCGGCGGGTGAGCCGTAAACGCAATATACAAAATTAAATTTACAATCAGATGAGAATCAGTAAGCATTAATGCTGAGTCAGTACAATTAGTAGGCGACGTGCAATAATGATTATAAAATATCACTCATATTTAAATCGCTGTCAATATGATTCATTTTTTATGCAACGAAAGTTTGAGAGAATAAATATTCTATTTGTACGTGGCCATGTGTATAACCAGAACGAAGAGAAAGAATACCCCTCAAAGTGCATGTACGGACTTGAAAATAAACGTCTCTGTTTCATGGTTGCATTATTTTTCTCTTTTGTTCTCTCGATTAATAATTGAATCTTTTATTGTTATGTACACTAATTTACAAGCGTCGACGCCATCAGAGCTTCATTCAACTTTCTTCTTGTATTGGTAAATATCTCTGTTTTATTATTAATCACGATAACTACTTCTGTTCCGATGTACCGGGCTTTGATTGAATAGTCACTTCTGATAATATTTTTAGACTAAACTATTTCTGTTTGAATTACGATTCAGCCTTATTTGTTTGTGTTTCTGATATTTTTGACTGCACGTGTTTTTCATTTTTTATCAAATCTTCTTGCTCTATTGTCCCAGAATTTCCACCATTGTCATCGTCGGTATGTTTCGTAAATGTTTCGTCAGCTGATGAATTTTTTGACTCAATATTTATTTTGTTGTCTTTTTGCTCGTCCGTCGAATCATTATCAGTTACTATGGTCTGATTTTGGTGAGAGGTGGTCGTTTTAGGATCAGCCACGTTCGAAATTTGGGGACGAGAACTCGCAGTTTCTTTCGTATTTGATTGTTGGTCATTCGCATTACTACCAGAGTTATCATCATTCTCTCGAGTCGTTTGTGGTTCATTACTCCCATTTTTCGATAATAAGTTCTTAGCTTCTGTGCTTGTTATGCTATCCCTCAATTGACGCTTAATATTTATCTCTTTTAATATTACTTTATCTTTCCTTTTATTTTTTTTATTTTTCTTCATATCTTTGTCGGCTACCCTGTCTTTTTGGTCGTTCTTCTGTTCCTTTTCGTCATTATTGGCTCTTGTATCGTCTCCAACTTTATTTTTGTCTTTGACTGTGGCATTTCTTTTTGATTCCTCCACATTTGGCTCGCCCCCATCGTTTTTATTTGCATCTTCATTTGTGCGCCCATCGTCGTTATCATTCTGGTTTTTGTTCTCGTTATCATTGGAAGTGGACGTTTTCGATAAGTCTGAGACGTAATTTACTTGACTGGTAACAGTAACAGGCGATGCCACTTTACAAAGATTGAATGCATTTGAATCTTGCTCAATTTGATTTTTCACAACATTATGCACATTATTAACATCTAAACTCGTTGGTATGGAAGTTTGCGTTTCAGTTTTAGCCAAATTGAATGTTGAACTCGTAACAGTTGTTTTCGGTGATTTCGGTGATGAAGACGACGATGAGGATGTTGATGTGGAGGATGAAGTTGAAGAAGATGGTGATGCATGAGTACTAGGTGGTATTCTCTGAACTGTTGGAGGTTGTGTAGCCAATCCTTGTTGTTGAGCGTATGTAGCACACGTTGTTTGTGGCATATAACTCGAACGCTGATAAAGTTTATTTATCGAAGGTGGAAGGCTACTATGAAAGGCACTCGGGGGTGGAATACCGATAGGAGAACGTATGAGAGGATTAGCAAAACGGCTACCATCGGGAAATGGAAGAAAATGTGAATAAATCAAACGCGGATTTGTATTCGGTGTTGGGGAAGGAATAAATGGATTTGTTGAGAGCATATTTACCGGAGAATTTCTGGGTGATAATGGTGTATTACCACTACGTGAGAATGGTGTATTTTGGTAACTCCGCGCGCTCGGCGAGTATGGTGGTGGGGAGACTATTGGTGAATTTGTTGATGTTATTGGTGACAGTGTCTTTGGATCAATTTTTGTCATGCTCAGTCCACATGACACATTATTTTTTGATGCTACTAATTGAGTTGTCGATGGTGTTGATTGGTCTTTATTGTCTTTACCTTCATTACTCAGACCGTACATGGGTTTGACTCCTGATGCTGGGTTACCGAGGTATCTTGGCATGTTTCTCATTTTGAATATTTTAGCTGGTTTTGATGCTATTGAATTTTTTCCGCCACTATTTCCATCGCCTCCACTCATGTCCGGCATATGTGATGATGGCTGCAGTTGGTTTTGTTGCTGTTCTTTTGCCTGATTTTTTGCTGCTACATAATTATTTTTCGATAATGTTGGGTTCCAGGATTTCGGTGGATCACGCAACGTTTTGTAACCCACAGATTGTGATTGTGATCTCTTCATTGAATTTCCTCTTGCAGTTATCTGATGAAAGGATGATGTTGACGGCGTGGTTGTTGTTCCACTCGATATTATTGATGATATAGGGGATCCTGATGTTGATGTTTCGATGGTACTTATCGTAGATGTACTCGTTACTGATGCAGTCGAAATATTGCATGTGGTAACGGCAGTGGTGTTGTTAGTCGTCGTTGTAGTACTTGTGATGGTAGTACTGGGCGTTGTCATCGTTGTTGCAGCCACTGGTATTGGTGGTGTCATTGACATTATTTTTGATGTATCCTTATTCAGATAAGATGGTCTAGTTTCTGATGATGATACATTACTCGTTGGTGTATAAATTGGAACATTCGGGATGTTTGGAATATGTTTTATCGTGGTATTATCATTTGAAGACACTGATGACATAGTTTTTTTAGTTATTTTTAACAGATCCGGAATTTCTGGACGCAATCTGGCATCCGTTTTATTTTTCTCTTTCGAACTCTCACCAATTTTTGCGCAAATATCATTAATTTTCGAACCTGAATTTCCAATTTTCGCACATATATCATTAATATTTGTTCCTTTCGCTGTCATTTCAGTTTTTCTCATCGTAGGCTTCATCATTGATATTGGAATTGCATCTGGACATGGTGGAACTGAATAAACTGTTGTTATTTCCAAATTTGCTTTGGAATTACCTTTGTTGCTGTTATTATTGATATTGCTGTTGACGCTAGGATTATTTTTTGTCGTATTTGGTATCGAGTAGACACTCATTGAAGGTGTTTGGATATTAAACTGTAAATTGCTTGTAGTTGGGGTTTGATGATTGGCAGCGCTCACACTGACATTAGCAGTGACATTTTGTTTTTGGGTACAAGTGTTCCCCAAATTTTTCGATGGGCTCTTCAACATAGCGTTATTAACCAAATCTTGAACAGTATAGGGATATGTTGATGAGGAGCCCGATGACGAGCCTATGCCTAGGAACGCCGTAGACACATTTAAACCAATATTAGCCAAACTTTCGGTGTTCAATGACGGATTATTATGTTGACGTGCGAAATTATTCTTACCACCGCTATTAGAAGTTGCTATATTCATAATTTGATTGGAGATTGACCTTTGGTTAGAGCTTTCGATAGATTCACCCGAGCCTCTTCTGCATTTGTGTATAGTACCCGATAATGAATTTGAACTCACTGCTGATTCTTTAATACGATCCGGTGAGGGATTCTTTTGCGGTGTGATAGAAATGGAGACTGATGGTGTTGATATTGTTGAAAATGACGAGGTAATTGTGTTGGTACAAGGTGAATCAGCTGATGTACTGGTAATTGTGCATTGTGATTGACCTATCGTTGTTATTCGTGATTGAAAGTTTGGCGACGATCTAGTGCTCGTACTAACCGCTGTACGACTGATTGCACGACTTTTATCTGAGAAATTTTTCATCTCAATTTGAGTATCTTTGAAAAAATTTCTTGTATCAGATTTTTTCAATACTTTTTCTAACATTGATTTGTCTTTCGGTGTTTTCTTCGAATAAGTGTTGTTGACCTGTCCAACTTTCGGCTGAAACTGGAGTTTTACACTAAGCGCATCGATTTTCGACCCACTCCCACTAGGCAATTGATAATTTTTCACATCATTTCCCGACACATTCTTATGTTTTTCTCGTATATCCGACTTTGATGCTGTTTCATTCGTGCTATTGTAATTATTGCTGTTATTGATGTTGTTGTTGTTTGTTGTTGTTATCGGTTTTACCTCGATAGTTGATTTTGTGTTGTTGTTTTTCCGTATATCTGTTTGATTATCATTACTTTTTTCACTATTACGATGCGTTTGTGGCGGTTGTCGTTGTTCACCATGATTTTTTACGTTCACTTCAGGTGTGATTGAATTTGTAGGTTCCTTCGAATTATCACTTGTACACTTTTTGTCGCCTATACTAACGACACCAGCGACACTTTCATCTAATCGTCGTTGATCGTCTTCGAGCGACTCTGCTGTGGGTCCCTTTTTTGATTCTGGACTCGTGATTCCAGTGACACTCATGACACCAGTTTCGGATATTTTTAATTGAACTTCTTTCCACTCACGTTTCAAATTCTCATCTTTTGGTTCTATAGAACTAATGCCAGCATTCGTTAATGATTCTTTAAAATGTGCGTTATCATCCGAAAGCTTCAAGCGTTTCGGCGATGATTCGAATATCCGATAGCTGAGGTGCAACGGAACTTTCCGTCGCCAATGATATATATACATAACATCCATCAGAGTATAATTGCCACACAATGATTCTTCTTTATACATAACATCAACTCTGTGTGCATCACTCAACCCATATTTAGCCCTAATAAGTTTTTGCAAATGAAACACCGTTACAGCCGCTGGACATCTCAGGTAACGTTTAGGTAAAAATTTTCCCGTTACTGTTGTCAAAGTTGGTGTTGCAGTGGTGATGGAGGTATTAGTGGTAGTGGTGATTGCGTTAACAACTCCGGTTGTTGGAGTTGATGCTATTGTGGAGGCTGCTGCTGTTGTTAATGCAATCAAAGCCGAAGATTCTTTCGAATCATCCATTGGGATGACGGTGCCTTCATTAATATTTGGATTGTAATATTCCAAAGAAAGACTAAGCGATTCATCGGGAGAATAAATATGCGATTCAATTGGCTCGCCGCGAGCTTCAGGTGACATACTTGAAAGCTGAGCTTCCGGATGCATTTCATAAAATTCTCTTCGGCATCGCATTTCATCTGCAAAGTTTATACTCAAATTACTACTAATCTACAATTTAATTGATAGATTAATCATCAGATTTCATATCAATAATTACTTTGGTAACAACCAGGAACCAATTTATACACAATATCCTGGAGAGTATGATCCGGTCTAATGTTGAGTAATGGTTTACTCTTATGAACCTGAACTTCACATATAGGACAGTATTTGGTCGTTTCCAAGTATTTGACAATACAACTTCTACAAACTGCAAGATACGAAAACTATATTAATACACGAAATCATACGGAGTAAAATATTTGCATAGATAACGGCAAGAATATCATAACTAATGAATTCGAGCAACTGTATCTTGTGTGATTACGTACATGAATGCAGGCATTCGATTATTGTAGTTGCGTCGATGAAATATCCATGGCAAAGTTTGCATGTCAGTTGATCATTGAGCTTTGACAGACGAATACGTCCACCACTTTGTCCTGACATACTGTAATTCAAGTCAACAAAGGATAATAAATTTATGCTGTTCTAATCCCAATGTATTTGTTGCCAGAAAATTCATAACATGATTGTAAGAAGCAAAGTTATAGAGGATTCTAGTCATAGTACAATTTTATGTACATAGTAGAACTCACCTTCTCTGTCTAGGTACCTTTACTCAAACAAATAGACACGAAGCCAGAATAGTAAAACAAAATTGCAACTATCAATTGGATTTGAAGTAGGTATTTCTTATGGAAGTGAGATATGTTTTTATGTGTGTGAATAATCATCACGAATACTCAATAGCCAAACAGATTAATCAACATTTCTTTACTTACGTGGTTAAATTGTGTGTTTCACCAACGTAACTTGAAAATCACAATTCGATTGCAATGTCCAAAAACGGTTGAAGTTTATTTGCAATATTAACTTAATCACATAGTTTGCGTACATATGATTGCATGCTGTTGAGCGTCCCGGAGAATACCGAGAGCATCACGCATCCTCACTGGATCAATTCAGTCATACATATTTGTGCGTAAATACTTGTTCTGCCAATATCGCATACAGTGATGATATCAATCCCAAATATTAAATGTAAAACACAGTAGTCTGAATAACTGACTCAATATGACAGTGATATCATGATTAATCCAGAATTTCGGCACTGGTACAATTTCACTGGATACTCAATGATACTCAATAAAAACTTCGCGGACGGCAATGAAACAAAATGGCGGATAAACAATCACGTAACTGAAAACAGTCCCGAAAACATTCTCATAGCCTCACATTTCAATGATGGCGCTGTTCTCCCATTGATTAAAAGAATGTGTATTACACATATATCTTCATGTTGATACATCAGACGTTAGTGTGTATATGTGTATATAGTAATAAAATTATATATCCTTGCTCTATATAATCACATGATGCACTCTCATCAAATCAACTTTTATACCTCTTTTTTTTTCATTACTTCTGCGCAACGAAACTTTCAAGTTCTAAAGTGCATTGTAGATAAATGTGTCTCTGTTATGTGCACTCTATATATATGTCGGAATTGTGGAGTTTGTAATGTTGACCAGTGTGACGGCTTCAATCGGAGCAGTGGGAGAAGTACCGAGTGATGTTTTCTGATTATTATTATCTACCGACGAGTGCAAAATTTCGGTCACCTGACATTCATCGATGAGAGAACTGGTGGTGGTTATATATACTCTGCCGATGAGAGTGTAGAACGTAATCAGAAAGGTATACAATAATACTTCGGAGATTAAGGAATACAACATCAACGCTGCCACACTGGCTCTGTCGGTATAAAGATGTCCCTTGAGGTTATGTTTAAAAGGAAAGTCGAGGATATAAGAAAATTCTGATAATTCAAGTGCATGTTCATCAAATTTCGATGAGCGATTGGAAATTCAAACAATCGTGTTTTTATCAACTTCTTACTAACGGAATCATTACAGTTATTTCTCACGAATGAATAGTATTCGAAAGTTCAAGATTCAATTTCATCACAATTTTGATGGTAAAAAAGTTTGATGTATGATTTTTATCGACTAGTATCAACTACATGTGTGGGGAAATGAATTTGACAATTGTTTTATTATAAACGAAACGTTGGAATTTTGTTTACTTTCATGCCACCATTGCAAAATATTTGGGAAAACATATTGGGAAATTCGGGAAATATTCTATTATCTCAAGTTTAATTGCCAATAATCTCAGTTTCATCTCTTCATCGATCGATTTTGATTAATCTTGACCGCCAACAAATGTGAATAGTGACAACAGTGACAACAAAATTTCATAATCAACATAACAGAATATTTTCATAGTAAATAATAAACAAACCAGTTTGATTATTCTCACATAAACGTATATAAATCTTTTATGCGAAAACTATATTCGTTATAGAATATAAAATGAACAAATTATTGATAATGCCAATGACCTATTGTCGTAGTAATGGATATTTTGTCATAGGATTGTGTGTAGGCATTTTTATGAGTTTATTATTTTTTCGACTTGAAATCGATGAGCACAATTTCCATGAGCCCGTTAGATCATCATGGTATTCATATACATTTTCTACCATTGACCAGAGTGTAGTTGACGAATATGCACCAAAAATAAATATTGAAGGAAAACCACGGCGTCCACAAAAATCACCAAAATCATTCGTACGGCCCAGATATTATTTTACTGAGTTAGGCATAAGAGAGAGATTGCTTATGGGTGTATTGACAAGCCAAGAATATTTGCATAGTCGCGGTGCAGTTTTCAATAGAACTGTTGGCCATTTAGTTGAGAAAATACGGTACTTCATATCTATTCCTGAAGGTGCAAAGAAACCGAATATAACTCTATCAGGCATAGTGGGTTTTACTGATACACGAAGTGTCCTCAAGCCATTTCATGTTGTCAAATATATCACTGATAATTATTTAGAAGATTATGATTACTATTACATTGTAAAAGATGAGAGTTATATAAACGGTAGAAAACTGATGAATTTCATTGAAGGCCTGGGTGTAAGTAACGATGTTTATCTTGGTATTCCATCAGAATATAATAGCAGCTACTGCTCTTTGGATGCTGGTATATTGTTGAGCAATTCACTCGTTCGAAAACTCAAAACAAGTTTAGACTGGTGTGTTAAAAATACATATTCTACGTCAGATGATATAAATTTTGGTAGCTGCATTGATTATGCAACAAAAATTTCATGCACAATGAAAATTGGTGAAAGAATATTTAGAAGCAAACAATTGCCTCGGAATTTCAATTTTATCGAGCACTTGACTAAATCCACTAAAAATCGCCAACAGTTCGTCAATGAATTGATCCAATCGATTTCTGTATTCCCTATCTTGGATCATATGATGATTTATCGATTGAATACATATTTTCTAATTGATGAATTAAAAAAAGTTGAGGAAATGATACGAGAACTGCGTGAACAAATATTAATGAGCGCACATATGGGTCCAAACAGTAAGAGCAAAAATACTGTACCATGGCCGATTGGTAATTGGCCCGGTAATAAATCACCGGGTCGTTTTGATGTATTACGGTGGAATTATTTCAATGAAACACATGTCTTTATGCAAACCGATTTCGAAAATTTGCGTGAATTAATTGGAATTACAAGGTTAGATATTGATCGGGTTCTACAAGCTGCAATAAACAAAATGAAAATCGATTATATGGATACTTTGAAATTTAATAAACTTGTTAATGGATATTTCAAATTTGACGCTTCTCGTGGCATGGATTATATTTTAGACTTGAGCTTAGTGAATTCTGATAAACAGTTAGAGCTATCTGGGAATAAAAAAATTCTGAAAAGAGTACAAATTACTAAACCACTTGACAAAGTTGAAATTCTACCAGTGCCTTATGTCACTGAGAATACTAGAATAAATATGATTTTAATTGTTTATTCATCATCCATAAATGATACATTGGAATTCATGGAGTATTATGCGGCCGTTTGTATGGAGAAAAGAGATAAAACATCACTTATGCTGGTAAGGATTATCAGTAAGAATAAATTTTGTATTATTCATGAATCCGTTTTTTCTTTTCATATTTTCTTCAGGTTTTGATCTATAATCGGGAATCACCTTCCAAAGGATTGAATGATATTTATCGTAGCATTAAAAGTTACGCCATAAATTTAACCGACAAGTATAGAAGTAGTCAATCAAAAATCAGTTGGTTATCAATTCGTTTGCCTAATTTATCGTCAAACAGAATTAAATCTGATTCGTTGTCCAGAATAGTCGCTGCTGATTTAGTTGTTCAGAAGTATCCATCAGAAAGTCTACTACTTTTTGTACAAACAAGAATAGTTTTAACACCTGAATTTTTGAATAGAGTAAGTATTTTCGCTGCGATCATAATTCATTCCACCATGTGCATTTATTTAATTGTGTCTGGCCATAAATGCAAATACATATTTCAAAAAACGTACTTTTTCAGATACGAATGAATACAATAAGCCAGTGGCAGATTTTTTGTCCAATACCATTCGTAGCATTTCATCCAGATTTAGCATATGCTGATGAATCTAAAAATCTAGAAATTGATATAAATCATAATCATGGGAGATATGATGAATTGAATTACGAGAGTATTTCTTTTTATAAGAAAGATTATCAGACTATGCGGAAAGCAAGTGAAAAAGATATACCTATTATCCACAGTGATAAGGACATTGCGAATAAAATAGCTACCGTGTCCACAGAAAATATTGTGGATTCATTATATGAGCTTTTTATTGTTCATAGCAATGTGCACGTATTCAGAGCGATTGAGCCAGCATTAAAAATATATTATAGTGAGATAAATTGCACCAATAAGATGAATGAAAAGGCTCGAGAGAGATGTATGCTTTCAAAAAATCGTGGGATTGGCCATCGTGGACAACTTGCTAGATTGATTACAGAATATCGAGAAAAGTAATTTTTCGCACTAAATGAAATGTTTTCGTGTACAACTAAATATTATATTATACATAGATAAATATGTTATTTTTCACATCAAATTTTCTATGAAATTCACTGATATTGACGTTTCTCATCTGATTCTAATGATCCGTTAACATGATAGTCAGGTGGTTGTCGGTACAGAGTATAATCTTTTTAGAAAGAATGGAGAGATATTTATGGTTGTACACACTGCAAATATGTGATGTGACTTGTTATTTGCAAATGTATGAATATTTTACGATTGCCAATCTTGGGAATAATATTTTATATAAATTGATTTGATTCCATGATGTATTTTGTAATGTTTTTTTTTCTTTTTTTTAATTTTGTTTTCTTCAATTTGATTCTTACAATAAGTATCATTTGATAGTTTCGCATTTGTTATACTCATAACCATTTATAATTCACAATTAGTATTATTATTAATACAATAAAGAGCCCCTATTACCATGTTTTTCTTCCACTATAGTAGCAAATTATACAGATAATAATGAACAATATGCAATTTTGGTTAAAATTATGATGAATTGAAGACAATGTAAATACAAGAAACAGTTTTATAAAAACTTTTGTAATTCATGACATTTCCGTTCTATGTATATTATTTATAATATAAATTTTCTATTATATATTAATCACTGTCAGACTCTGATTCCGATAACTGTAAATCATCATTCAGCAAATTGTCTGGCATATTCATTAACACTGACGGTGAAGATGAATTGTTTGTTCCATTGGTGTGACCTTAAACAAATGTGAGGAAAAATATCATTGCATGTCAATCAATAATAAAAGATCATTGGAATGTGGACTAATATTATATAATTAATGCGAGAATTTTACCATTCATTGTTGGTTTGGCAGTAGGTACCGGGATATTTTCAGGTTCAGAATCACTGTCAGAACTATCCGAGCTTGAGCTTGTTGTACTGGAATCACTAAGCACACCAACATCGTTCACCCTCGTAGTCGACGTGATCGCCGTGGATCCCATGGTAGATGTTGATAATGAATTATTCATATAGGATGAACGTTCGTAATTCGGCTTATTCACTGGTATTGTTGGTAAGGGCTGAGGTATAGTCATCGGTGTGGTATGGAAATCATCAAAATCCGAACCAATCATCGGTAGGCTTGCAAGTAAATTTGTAGAGGAGTGATGTACCATCGAAGAGGATTGAGTGGCAGGCGAACTATTGAATTGAATAAATCTTCAAATAATATCTCACGATAAATGTAGAATAAAACAATCGAAAGACGTACTTATTGATACCAGATGGACTCTTGCCGTGATAAGGTGATACCCTCATAGGACTCGGTTGGTGATGTGGTATAGGTAGAGGCGGTGGCGGTAGCTTTGTATGTAACTGCGCCGTAGGATCTCTTTTTTTACCACTAGCCACTTTTGTCCGACTAGTCGATCTTCCATGTGTCGGACTTCTTTTGTATTCTATTGGCGTATTAGGTCTGTTCAATAAATTATTGGACGAGGAATTGGCCATAAGCGAGGCTTGTGACTTTTGTTCGACTCGAGTTTTCTTCACTTGAATATTCGACGATAGCCTTTCAAGGGTTATTTCGCCAGTGACTCTGTCAATAATTAACACACATTCTTTGCTGTATGGCCGTTGTGACCCTTTAAAAACTGTGTGCGGTATCCCAGCACCATCGAGATGCGGTACAGTTACTGTCATTGTATTATTTGGACCAACATCCACGCTTGCCATTTTCGAAACATCAACACTCGCCGGTTTGAAATCATCTAAGTGATTCAATAATAATGCATATGGTATTATTATCGTTCTGGAATTGATCGAATGAGACATATTTTATGATATGTGTACGTACATTTCAAGGTGTGGAATGATGTGGTCCTGTCGTTGGTGAATGTTGGACCAAGTTTAAGTTCTCGTACTTCACGACCTAAACCCAATCGTTCAGCCATATCGCGACCAATACCTTGGAAACCAGTTTGTTCTGCATTTGGACCCACCGACTTCATCGTATCCAATTACAGCCAATTTATTTAGATCGGGTGTCGCTAATATTCCATTGTTTTTTCGGGGATTTTTTTTGTTTTCAACACGACATACAGTTATTGGTTTAATTCGAGCAAAAAACACATCTTGCTCTTTAATTCCCGTCTTCACCAGCACTCTTATCCCTCTATCAATAGAAAAATGAAGGAAAATTCGATGTCAAAGACAATGTTACAATATGGTATTATGTAAAATGTATATGTGAAATTTCATGATGTTATTGATTTAATTGCACAAATAATGTTTTAATTAATATCGATAATTTGTAGATTTTGTGAATAAAAATAATTATTTACCTTATATTGTATTTCAATCCCAACGACAATATTCCAATTGATGTCTACCCCTAACTTTGGATAATGCAGATTTTACAGATCTTTTTGAATTAAAATTAATTAATATTTGCAATTCAAAGTCAACCAAAATACAGATAGTGAATGCATACAGGCAAGTATGGCAGTGATTTACAATTATCAGTTGTTAACAGCTGTTGTACCGTTCCAGCACTTCAAGACTAAAATATCCAGGACCGTCTACGTCACATCAATATTCATAAATAGTTAATTGATATGCTGATAGATTGAATATCGAAAATATGTAAATTCAACAATTAAAAAGATTTCGCAACAAGTAAAATGATGCATGTATAATATGTTTAAACTAAGAATGAATGTATGCATCTACATTTATATATGTATGTATATATATATATATACATTTATATATTAAATAAATATATATATATATATATATATATTTATTGTAATGACCCAATTTAGAATTGAGTTGCTCTTGTCGGTTGGGTTTCACTCTACACTGCGACTGAAATCAACAACCACATACCTAATTGCAATGCATCATATTGCACTGCAGTTGATCACAGTGCTTTAAAAGTGTTTAACAATATCCATATGGCATACTCTGGCATACTCTGTACATGCACATACGTGTGTAATTGTAAACTCGTTATGTAGTCATGTACATATTATATTATGTACTGAATGATCATTTATCGGATAGGTTGCAGACAGTGGCGCTACATTATCGACGATAGTGGCAAGTACGAATACTATTTCGTCTATGTGTTCGTTTAAAAATATATATGTATACATGTAGATCCATACATTTGTGTATGTGTGTGAAAATGGCGCGATAATATGAAAAAGGAATTTGCTCATATGATAAATCGCATCGGAATGAATGAATCGATAAAAAAGAACAGAACTAATCGAAATCACAAAATTCCTTGATATCGTATTGTATCGAAAATTATCAAATAGATCTCGACTATGTATTGAAATTATCAATTTGTAACACATTTCCGAAACATCTCGAAAATTATAATGGAGTCAAAGCGGTGAAATTTAGAATTTGATGGAAAAAAACGAGGCGTGCAAGTACTTCAATATGAATTTATTGGGTGAGTTATCATACAGATATGTAATTATGCAAATTCATACATATAAATGAGAGAGGTAGGGCAGGAGGTCCGTTTGATAATCCTATATTGACATTAAATAAATATTCGGAAAATCACTCGACGATCATCGTGATTGGAAAAAAAATATTTGCAGCGTTTGGCATTATTAGTACAACAATTTTGAATGGACCTTTTACCCCAAAACGCCCAACTATGCAGTATTTAAATGATCAATCGGAGAAACAAGCGGTGCATAAGTGTTGAATATCATATGCATACGTATGTGGCTGGCACAATGTGTATCTCATGTCTGAGTATGTTAATTTAGATTGATCTATCATCATTGCATGTCTGGCTGTCGTCTCGACCGTTGATTGTTGATCGGACAAATATTGTTTTCGTAGAAGGCAAAGGGGCCGCGATAAGGTCACGACTCATCGCCATATATCTGCCTATTATCGAGTATATGTACATATATATATATATAGACACAACTACTCAGACATAGGTACTTCAAAATTTGCAACATCACATAGCTCTGTACGCACAGTTCCATGTGTATATTTTTTTGCTTTCGCATAAACTTCATTTTCATTGAAAAGAGACATGAAAAACATGATAGTCACATTTGGAGGAAAAAAATATGTGTGCAGACTAGTATGGGTAACCAAATATACATGCATATGAAATGGTTGGAGGTTTTTTAGCCCCAGAGACAAAGTGCGTTATGTGGTATTACTAAAAATTTATATGGTCTCTCCAAGCCCCATAAGGGGCATCGGGTCGGTAGGGTTGGTAGGGTTGTTAGGGTTGGTCGACACGCATTCATCATCGCCAATTCTTTTTTTTTTGGTTTTTTTCCATTTTTTTTAGCAGTGCGTGCAATGCAACCCTATATGTATGTATAGATTGGTGAAATTATGAAGGGAGGCATCGGGTAACACACAGTAGAGTAGGTATAATTGATAGTGTCTTATGAACTGAGCTGTAGTGGCTAAATTTAGGCCTCTGAATTTTGCCTTAAATTCTACCCTAACAAATATTTTTCATAGCAGCGACCCCTTGATGATTCTTTGCAAGAAAATTTGCAAAGTTGTCTTTCGTTGAGAATTGTTATGGATATAAAACTCGTGTGCTTAAGTACAGGTGCATTTTCTTGCGAGAAGTACCGAGAATAAGTTTACAAATGGCATGACTGTTTCACTGTTTCACAATAAAACTTTCTTTTAATTTATATGTGTCAAGTATTCTATCATGAGTATGACATTTAATGAATGCACAGACGTAAAAATTATACTTGACTTTGAAATATCTCAACTGATGATTGATCGGGTGATGTAACTTGTTATATTGTAGCTACATTGTATGCATAAATTGATATAATGGCAACGGAGCATATATCTTCAATATCTAATTCATACATGTATAGGTAGGGAAAATGCTTTGGTATTTGTAATAGAATTCACACTGGTATGAGACAATAATCTTAACGCTTCTGTGCGGCTATTCAAGTCAATCGAAAGTTCATCATTTCAATTGAAACTTCAATAATTGACTGTGTCAATAGAGTTGAATAGAGAAACAAGAAAAGAAGTAATAAAAACAAATAAAAGCGCATTTATCGTTAAATGTTATATTATACAGTATATACATGATGAATTGCATATAATATCAATTCATGATTATAAACCTATCAGATTGATATATATATAGTACAGTCAAATTTGCGTGGTTTGAAAAAAAAATAATTAAAAAAAGCAAATGGCAAAATTCGCGAAATAAGACGGCGTAAAAAAAAACATTTATAACTGGGGTCAATGCAGCAGTGATTATATACGCCTGCGATGAAAAACGATAATTTTTTTCTTTTTTTTGGATCGCGCGCGGATATGCGCGCACATATGAAAGAGAATGAGCGATAAGGGACTATTTGTTACGATTATTATTAGATATAGTAGTGTACATTATATTCATTTTGGTATATGAAATAAAAATATATGAATCAAATTTGAGAAATAAAAATGTGAAGCTAGTTACGAAAAATAATAAAATGATAGATACATGTTTCATATGCATTGCTCTTTTTTGTTTGCGTTATTATTATCAAATAGTTTTATTTATACTTTTGGAAACGGCTTTTGCCACCCAAACATTCGACATCCATCTGCATAGGCATAAGCACAATTGAATCAATTAATTCGTACTTTCTTGTCGATAAGCATACACAATATAAGATTATTTGATGAATATATATTGTTTTGGTAAGAATACATGGGTTATACGTACTATAGATATGAGGAATTTGTAATTATATGGGTATGAATACAAGAGATATTTATTGAGGAATAAAAATAGTTGGTTCAATGTAAACTCCACATATTATCAATGGTAAAATAATAATAATTATTATTATGATTGTTCCTATTTTCAGTCATGGTCTCATGATTATTGTAGTTTTCTTTATCTATGTTGTATAATTATATTATAATATTTTTGATATATTCATAAATCATATCACACATGGCACACATTAAACAATCGTTTTTCCTATATATATGTATAGGTATATAATATAGGTACAAAAGGCACTTGAGTCTATATTAGTTGTAAATACATGAAATAGGAAAAATAATTGATTATATAGAAATAAATAAAATCCGAATATTATTTAATCAATAGCCAATGCTATTATTACACATCAATCCCATAGTATATAACGATAAATGATAAATGATGAATGATGTGGATGACAAATGTGAAAATTTGATTATACATACTCGTATACACTTTAATATCATATGATATCATTTTTTTTTCTTTTGAGATTAAAACAATACATTTTATACAAAGATGTGAAATAAATAATGATTTATAATATTCTTATTGCTATATTAAATGGATTTGACTGTGGATAATATATGTGTATGTGTGAAGAACGTAAATTATGAAAAAGAAAAGCCCGGTGGTCTTATTCGCTATGATTTATTCATTTCATGAATGTGTACGTGGATGTTTTAAAATACGCGTGTGAATTTCCAATGTGTTGTGTAGTTTGCGATTGGTTAAATATTTCGTGAAATATACACCCTGATTAATACTAGTATCACGTGCTAGTCATATATAATAAATAGAAATTTTGTTTAAGCTGCTGCATTAGAAACTGGAATTTTGTATTGATTGAAATTTTCTTATTTCAATTTATTTATTAATCATCAATTAGTGAATGGCTACTGAGAGAGTATATTGATGCGAAATTAGGGGTGCATATTGCGATAACATTACACCAGATAAATTGGAGTTCAGTAGAGTTACGATAACATATAAGTTTATTAAATTAATTGAATATCGTATATATATATATATGTTCATACGCAAAACATATTTATATGCTTATGTACAAAATAAATATAGTTGACATGTGTGCGAGACGCTATGAGCAGCCACATCGTTCGACTACCATACCTGGTAGACGTGAAAATACAATTTGATATTCATTGTCAAAGTAAAGCATTGTTATTTCGGATAATTTTCTCGGTGCACAACAAGGACCAGTATTGTTTGGTGGCTCTGCCAGGCTCACAATGTGCGTGTTCGGATAGGCAGGCAAAAATGCCATAGGACAGTCACCCGAACAATAGTTGGCATCATATCTGCGAAACAAAATTTCGCGTTGTTGTGTTACATTGTTATGTTATCAAATATTCAAAGAGCATACCAGTTCATAACGCTATTTTTTAGAGGGTTTTCTTATTTTTTCTCTAACAAATTTAATGAGCTGGTACATTAAAGACCCTATGATTTTTATATACTACTATAGTTTGGAGAATTAAATTTTTATAATGGTCAATTGGATAATTTCTTCGAAGAAAAATCCGAGAATCACTTCGAAAATTGCCTTCTGAATTGAGTAGAGTATATGCGCATAATATCCATGATAGTTATATCAAAATCTATAATCATGAGTATGAAGTAGCATATCGCGTGATTGAAGTCGAAGTTCGTATACGCCAATTATTCAACAATTGAGGGAGAATAGAAACATGGCGGAAGAAATAATTTCCAATTCCGAAGTCTATAATTCATTTTAGCTTTATATTGCAAGGCTCAATATTTCTCCTTCAGATGTATTTACTCATCCGAATACGAACGAGCATGCGAAAAAAAAAAAAAGAAAAAAAACAAGAGAAGAGAAGTGAAAGACCGAAAGCGAGAGGGCACAAATTATCGCATATGTATTCTTTCAATTCCAATCATGCAATATGTCAATATCTATATTTAGTACTCACTTTTTTGGAGCAATTATCCAGTCCCATCCAAATTTTTCAAAATCAACAGTAAGCTTGTATCGGCAACATCTAGTTTCTTGACTCGTTTCATCACAATTTAATCCAACATTCCTTTTAATTCTGGCACCACCACGTGATTCACGATCCTGTATTTGAATTTCCAAATAGGGAGCATACTCACCATTAGGATCTGTTTCAATATACCACGAATTTTTGTTTCCTCCATTACCGGAACGCATTGGATCATGAGATTCGTCTGTACCATCATCAATTTTCAAAACAACACCGAGATTATCACGTGGATGTTTGAACCATTCTGTCACCATACGACCAAGTTGAATTGTTACCCAACTACCACCATCCTTTCCACCGCTCGGTCGTAAATGTTTTGTTTTCAAAGGTGGGCCCAATAGAGGTACACCGGTATCAGATCGTTCTCGTAGGATTCTCTGGAGTGTAATTGTAACTAGTTCGCTTTTTTCACCGTGCGATGCATCATGATGCTGTCGACGATTGTTATAGTGATGGTTACGACGATGACGATGATGATATTTGTAACGGCGATGATGGAAATGATGATGATAATGGTGAGTTGTTTCTTTTTCACCCTCTTCTTCTTCCTCTTCTTCCTCTTCCTCCTCTTCTTCATCCTCAACTTCATCAACAGCACCAGCTTTCCCACTCTCTATTGCAGCACCATTTTTAACATTTTTCTCATCAAGCTTGCCTGAGGCTTTTGATGTTTCTTCAGAGTCTGCCACTGATTCTTTTTCTTGAATCCATAGAGACAATTCAGCCTTTGTCACACGATGCTGTATAATTTTATCCGAGAATTTGAAATATAGTACTTCAAGGCTGCCCTGAGAGTATTTCAGTCTTTGATCTGTAACAATTCAATTTCAACAATTTCTATCAGGATAAATGTATGCTAATAATTTGTATAATTCATATTGTGAATAATTATGAGAAGTGATGTAGTAACAAAACTTTTTAAATTAATTATTTTATCACATTGACGATACGAATATAATTTTCAACTGTGAGGAGGTATATATCTAAATGCGACGAGGGGTTATCATTATTTCATATGATGAAATTGGATTTAAAGTATTTCCAGAGTGGGACACGACCAAAATTTGTAGCTATATATCTATAAAATATTAACATATTTGCATATGAAACTAACATTCCAGCTTGTACCTTCGATTTGATAACCCCCGATATAAATAGAAGTGAAAAGAAAAAATGAATTTTTTTCCACATGCAGACATTGGCGAAAAAATAAAATAAAAATGTCTCAATTACGTCAAATTGCGTGATAGCATAATCACAAACGCATTCATACTATCTATCCTTGCATATGTATACATACAAACACATATATATTGTTCTAATCTTGCGCCAAAAATTTTGATACCTAAATATGCTCGAAATAAATAATAATTAATAGATAATATTTATTGATATATATATATTTTGGCACGACTAAGGATAAATTATAGCGGGAAAAATGTATTTGCGCGTTATATGTTGATATTGATATATATGAGTGGAAGGTACGTGTTGTTTCATTTTATTGATGCTGAGGGTATTGCAGTTGTTGAATGCTGACTGTCCACTGTCAACTTCCATGAAGGGTAAAAACTACTTCAAATGGCTGGCTTAAATCGTATACACCGTTATGTGTGTCGTTTTTCATTTTATTCCATTTTACTTCATTTTATTTCTTCTTTTTGTATTTCGTTGTTTTTTTGTTCACATGGTCAACAAGAGATGCGAACATCTTTTCTCCGATCTGTGCGGTATAACACGCATGATGTACGCTTTATATATATAAAATGTAGATAGATCGAGTGACTTTTTTGCTGCTGTTGAAGTAAGATATTTTACCGTAAACGAAACAAACTATTAAATAAATGTATTATGTTGAAAGTAAATATGATATGTCTGAATTAAAGTGAGGGGATATCATTTGAAATGCAATAAATGAGAATGATTTGTGATTAAGCTTTTAATATGAATTATTAATTATTTTTGTGTTTGTCTCCAAATGAAAATTATAACTTTATCAAATTTCAAGGGTATGGCTCACATATATTGCTTTTTTTTCACTCTTTCTCTTTGATGTCATGGTCAATTAAAGAAGCACACGTCTCTCTGCAATCTTTGCGATGAAACATGCATGATGTACGCTATTATATGTCAAGTACAGATAGTAAAATAGAAATATTATTTTCGTGGCTGATGGAATTCATCATCATGAAATAAAATTAGTGAATAGTTATTCAAATGCAAGACAATGTATGGGAAATGTTGGATTTTTGTTTTAGCCTGTAACTGAAGGATTCACACAGAGAGCATATTGCACGATGTACGTGTGAGTGTATATGAACCTATATACAATGTAGCGTTTATGGGTATATGTGATGGGTGGTTAGATATTTCGTCGTATTAAAAATCGAAAGGGAAAAGTAAATGAAAGGGGGCGTGGATATGATGTGATGCGTCTGGTGATGGCCGATGGGCGGCTTCGAGGGCAGAAGCCCCTTGCGTGTGTCTAGCGCCAAATTGTCTTGTTCTCGTACATGTATTTAATGTAGTATGGAAATGTATATGTATACGCGAGACAGAGGGCACATGTTTTTCTGCGGGCTATAACATCACGTTCATATGTCTATGTAAAAGTCCGCAAAATGTATTTGAATGTGAACCAAGCTATAATATAAATGATGTAGTATCTATTTGTATTCTCGATTTTTTTATAACCACATATCAACTCCATTATTATCATCCATCTGTACTTGTTAATATATGTACATAATGTAAAAAGCTATTCACTAAATAATTACCTCGCGTGATATGAAAATTATTTTCGAATGAACAACAATATAAAATGTTTGATAATCATCGGACATTTGGGTCACGTTTCGCCAGTTATTTTATCGCTAAAAAATTATGCATCATTTTATATCATTTCATTAATTATATGGGAGTGTGGGAAGATGGATGGCACTATCGTAAACCATATACAAATGATATGAACAACTGAATTAAGAGATCCATTTCTTTTCTTTCAATTCAATTGGAGAATTTGTCCAAAAAATTGTAACTCATGAATTTATTATGAATTAATGAATTTCGTTTGTGTATTCGGCATTTTTCTATCGATTTGTGAACAATGTCAATGCAATTGATGATTTTTTTTAATTCTTGCGATTCTTCTGATGACAACTGTACTAATATAATGTGTGATGCGATGGGCCTGACCTAGGCTGTGCACCGGCCTTGACCTTCAAAGCTTTGCGCACGTCGACGACGACGACGACGGCGAGGACGTCGTGGTGGTCGGTTAAGTCGTACGTGAAATTTAGCCATCAACCCACACAATAAAAAAAATTGCTTGATTGCCTCTATGCGTTCCCATTATTGTTATTATTATTATTATTACTATTATCATGACTATTCTTGCTATTATTACTATCATTGCGAATTTATTGTTTCGCAGGGATATTTTTGTTTTATATCCTGTCGCTCAATGAGGATACGTATACAGTTATCAGACAAATTTATATAAATATAATTTAATTTTCAGCGGAAGATGTCTGCACAGGCGTTAAAAAGTTAAATTGCCTTTTAGAAAGGAAAGAAAAAATAAGAAACACAGTATGATTAATTATTCGCCGTGATTTGAATGATATTTGTTGTCTGAAGAGAAGAAAGAGTTGTAATTTTATGAAAATTTATTGCCTCCAGTTATTACTACGAGTGTGATTAAAATTTTTTTTTATTGAAAAAGAAATTTTAGTTTTATAATGTGTCATCCAACAGAGATTCATTTCTGTTTGTAGGTGGTTGGATAGTATTTCCCATAAATTATGTTGCTTCTTGAGATATATTTCTATATAACGATAATTTCACGTGTATTGAATAGCGTTTGATTAATTCATAATCCGTGCGATTGATAAAAAAATAGAGAGGATATTGATAGGAAAGAGTGATATAAATTGAGTGTAAATGTATGAAATTTTTACACTTACGTGGATGAGCGAGGGCAAAAACACTCTCAGTTTTCGCACTATACTCGTCCATTTGTTCGTGATAAGTGATGCCTGGCTCGAGAGACTGCGGCTGATCCGCCTGCATTCCGTACATATCCATGAGCTTGGATATTGGCGGTATTCTTGGCAGTGCTCGACCGGTCATATTTGGCGCCTGTTTTAGTCCAAGCCTGTTGAGAATTTGCTCCTTAATTGCCTCGAGACTCAACGCCCGAATCTCCTCGTGCATTCTACACGCATTACAACCACCGTCACGGTTATTATTGCTTGCAAATGCTGATAATGATGGTGACGATGACGATGATGATTCAATAAATGGTAAATTTATGTCTCCGAGGAGTAATAGCGCGAGTAACAACACTCTTTTCATTTTAATTAATATACAATCTATCTAATTGATAAAATAAAACAAATTAACGTTATTTAATAATGATTAAACACCAAGAAAATAACATATTATTGTTAGAATAAGTATCTCAAACGGTGCCGGCATACACTCTTATTATCTTCTATTTTACAGGAACTGATTATTAATATCCTGATTGTGATTCCAATAATGATAGTGATGCTATCCATTGCTGGTGCAATGCATTATCCACAATTGTTCATACGATTGGTCAAAAAATATAAATTATTTAAATTTCTTTTCTTCTTCTTTATTGTTGGAGAAAAAAAATTGAAGCAACTGAATTTTTCGTATCACTTTGTTCAACGCACATGTACAATACACTTATATTTCAATTGATATCCACAAATATAAACACGCTGCATTATCCATGCAATTGTGCGAGGGTGGTTGCAGCACGTGTTATATATCAATATATATCACAACTTTTACAGTATATACACACTGTTTATTTCGTTGCCGTGTATATAATTCTTTTTATTTGACTTATTGTCTTTTTAGTTTGAAAATTATATTTCTTCAGTGTGTTTGATCGATAAATTGTGAACGATTGTTATATATGTCGCCATATTACACTTTTATCTTTGCGATGATAAAAATTTATTGCCAAAAAAAGAATGAGCGCGAATTAATTGAATGAATTGAAGCTCAATGCGCTACAGAAAATTTACATACAAAAACCAAATGAATGTATTGTTACAATTCAAATTGTTGGAGCGTATGATGCGGATGAAATTTCGATTGGAGTACAAATGCAAACTTTTTAGGCGGGAGAGCCCGCGAAAAATCGCGAACGAATAGCTGTGTATGTATACGAGGAATGACGCGCGGCTACGCGGTGAATCCTCGCGCGTCTGCTCGCCAAGTGGGAGAGAGAGTAAATGAGTGAGTGAGTGATAGCTGTGAGCTCCAAGCACTCAGCTCACCATCAACCCAAACTCTGTGTATATCCCACATGTATAAGTATAAATATATTTATACATGTGTGTACACATACTTACATGAAATCGCGCGCGCTCCATACGCATGTGTAGGTATGTGTGTAATGATGAACGGCAAAATAAAAAAAAAGAAATAAAATAAAAGAAAAGAGTGCAAAAACATATATGTATACTCACACAAGCTCTGTATATTAAAGAGAGTGCGCGAGAGCAGGAGAGAGCGAGTGACGGCGAAATATTATAAGAAACGATTGCTTGATGCAGCGCAATGTCAAAATTTATTACGTTCATTATTATATTTATTCGTTGAGATGTCGATTAAATTTCATTGAGTATTTTTTGAATAACTTGATAATATAAAAAACAATTTATCTATATCTATAGTTATGAAGAAAAATTATTATATTTCAAATGATCACCCGAAATTCTATTGATTATTAATCTATCGTCTTCTTAATCACAATTTCTTTTGACGATGCACATATTATGTTTTGAATTATATTATATCACTGTATATATGTATATGTGTTGCTGATGCAGTAGCAGCAACAACACCACGTGCTTCCGCCCCACGCGTTGTCTCCGCAATCCATCATTCATCCGCTACCAATATGTGTATATGTATATATATTTGCTTCGTCCACATATGTGTTTATGAAGTAGGTAGTACAATAATTTTTCACCAAAATAATAGAATTATATATATATTTCATTTCCTTCTCCATTTCATAATCACGAAACAATATAATCAACATGTAGATATTTTTTTGATGTGAAACGCGCAAAGAAATACAAATAAATCCGTGGAATTGAAAGAAAAATTTATGGTAAGTCATATAAGCACCGATGAGAGGATGAACGGGATTCCGAGATGTGTTCTCTCCATCATATGTCAGAGTTTCTTTTATAAAGTTACATGGAAATTATAAATATTGATTGGTATATCAATAAATAAATATTACGTTTTGTCATTATTCATAAATATTAATAATATGTTTGTTATTTGTTCACGATTTTTATATATATCATTCAAGATAGGAAACATAAATATTGATATATCTCTTGTGCGTATGATATACGTTGATAAGTTATGCAATTTATATGTATCAATCATCATAATTCTTAATGATAAACAATAATATTTAATCAATAAACGAATGTTATTGTTTACAGCGATTAGGCCCCCTGTGTTATGCACCATGCCATTTCTATTTCTTCATTGATTAAGTATCAATAATACGTACGAGTCCCCATATGTGATGCACATGAGATTTTACCAGTATGCATAGCGTCATTGAGATTAAAAAATAATCGGAATAACAAAATGTTTTTACAGATATAAAACCATTTACTTTATCGAGGAGTACGCGCGAGCCGTGTGCACGTGGACTCTGTGTGTGCACGAAATTATATGGAAATCGTACAGCCAATTGAAATATGTCCAGTGAATATACCTTTCGAGGGCAGATATTAGAGAATATTTCATGCCCTCATTGAAATTTATTCGCTGTGTAATTATGTGGACGGTGTAATAGTTTGTATCAATGCAAACTATGTTCCATTCATTCCCAAACTCCAGATACACATGTAGTACATATCTGTGTCAATATTTATGGTTTTATATTCCTATAATACTGTAAATTCTATTGTCAAGAGGTAGGTGTACCGTCTGCGTGTATGTACGTGCATGCTTTTGATATATATGGTACATATACATTTTCCTATTCACATGTGTAATTAAATTCCAATGGTGTAGTCAATATTAAATTATAAGAATGAAGGAAAAATTGATCTCGAAACAATTTACTGTATTTGATGGACATAAGATATAAATCATTATATCAGTCAATAAAATATAGACTCGCTCTTATACATTTTATATTCTCTGCTTTTATGTATAAATTTTTTTTACAAGTGCAATCATTTTTGCATTGGAGATTATTTCATCTAGATAAAAATAAAAGAAATATATCCTGAATCTTTCCTAAATTCTCTTTGAAGTTTTGTTTTTTGATTCGATCAGTTTGTGTTTTTGAATTTCACACATTATATATAAATATATATGCATATATAATTCACGAAATCATGAATATACATATTAGTACAATTGAATTTTGTAGTGTCAACGATAGATAATTGGAATAAACATCGATATAAAATATATCAGTATGTCTTTGCATTACCACACCTCACACTTGTCAACCGGATTCATTTTTGACCCCTTTGGGCATTTGAATTCTGCAGAAAATTCCGGGAAATTCGAGAGCGGTCCTATGACTCGATATTTTGGTGGGCAATGAGAATCCTTCTCAATTTGCAGACTAATTGCCTCTGGTGTTATGGTTGAGCACCATACTTGTGCAAAGTTAATGAAAAACAATTGACGATGAGTCAAATTCAAACCAGGTAATAACATTTCATCTTGATTAGTTTTAGGCGAGTTTAAATAGGCATGATATGCGGCTTTCAACCCACCGTTGTCCGCAATGTTTTCACCCAGAGTCTGCCTCCCATTTACATTATGACCGTCGACTTGGAAATTACCATACTGCTCGATAAGACACTCTGTTTGGTTTTTGAACCTTTCTATTGTTGCATTATTCCACCATTTATGTAAATTTCCATAACGATCATATTCTCTACCTTGATCATCAAATGCGTGGGTGAGTTCATGGCCCATGACAACGCCAATACCGCCATAATTTAAACTTGATGGATTATCCATATCATAAAATGGATTTTGCAATATTCCAGCAGGTATGACGATTTGATTTTTCGTCGGTGTATAATATGCGTTAACAGAGGGTGGGGTCATAATCCACGTTGTTTTATTCACTGGTTTATCGAGCTTCTCCAAATTCTTTTTCAGAGTATATTTATTTACTCGGATATTATTTAGGAAGTATTCGTCCTCATTGATATCTAAATCTTCATAACGTTCATCTAATTGATTCGGATGCAATATAAAGTCGGGGAAACCAATCATGTCAGTGATGGCGTTTGCTTTATCCTCTGCAGACATTCTAGTTTCACTGTCCATCCATTCAAGGATCTTGAAATTTTTTACAAAGGCCTGACGAATGCTGACTATCATTTCTTCTGCTTTTGGATTACTCTTCCCATTGAATACTTGACGAACAAACATCGCACCAACGGCGAAACCCATAACGTTGTTTGTATCAGTAACACAGTATCGCCACTGTTCCTCACGCCCTTCAGAACCAATCAAAGCTTTTCTCAAACCTTTATATGCTTCTCTAAAAGGTTTTGATAGAAAAGCTGTGAGAGATCGAACCATTTGCCAAACCAGATAATTATTCAGGACTCTGAAGAAATACCATCCAATTATTACAATTCACAATAAGAATAACAATTATAATATCCTTAGATTATAATGAACTTTGATATAATTACATTTTTCCATCTGATGTTTTATTGTATTCTTGAACGAGTTTGTTGAGTTTTCGGAAATATTCCGGTGCAAAATTCACAACCATGACTTTATTGTTGATCTTTTTATTCAAAAATTTGGTGGCATTTTGAAAATAGTCAACCCATGAAATCTAAAAAATTGATGAGGAAAGAAACGTGATGAATATTGAATAATAATTATAGAAAGAGGACAAAACGAATACAATGAGCGACGAGAGTCTGGGGATTCATAGAATATGAAGTATGGAGAAACATAAATGCGCAGCGGATAATAGATTATAGATTACTTCAAATATAAACCGTGTAGATATATATATATATATATATGTGTATATATATGTATGTATGTATGTATACTGACGAATGGTGCTAGCTTTTGTAATTGGCCTATGGACATCAAGTTGTAGAGTTTCTCCTCGTCCCTCCGATCCACTTGGGGTGTTGTTATCTCTGCCAATTTCGTCTCAAAGTCTATGATGGCCTGCATTTGGTGCTGAGTATCGTTCGCCTCACCTCCTAATAGTACGCCGATCTGTGCACGCATATTTCGCACAGTATCTGTACTCGGCTCGTTTTCGCCAAAAGCAAACATTGTGTTGTTTCACTCAGGTTGTTACCTTGGTCATGTAATCCAAATATGCTGCTAGCACTTTGCTGTGCTCCGTTTTGTTCAGATAATTATCAGCTGTTGGTAGTGTCAGTCCACCCTGGTCAAGCTGTAAATATGGAGAATAATTATGTCAATTCAATCTAAATTCATGCAAAGTTAGTATAAGCAATCCACCTGAATCAATTAGACAATTAATGTTCCAGGTATCTCACCTGTATTATATGTCTCGAACTATTCCTGTCGTCCTCATTCACTTCCCATTGGAATAGCCCTCCGCTATTGTAAACATTTTGTAATACATGCATACTTTTTTGCAAATTCCAAGTGGTAACATTGAAATTACCACCAGTGACATTCCACCCCCCAATATTTTCCAGTAGAGTTATCATTGGCTTATTACCAAGAGCCTCAATTGTTTCATTAGCATCCATACATGATAAATAATATAGTTTCGCCTTTTTCTCCGCTTTCGACATCATTTCCGCTAATGGTTTTTCTATATATATTTCATGCTAACTGTATTAGATTTTGATACACATGAGCTAATGCAAAATAATAAAAAATAGATCTCATACCAAGAACATTTCTGACAACTAGCTGATTTTCCTGTTCTAATTTTCCAAATGTGCCCCGCATACTCTTACCATCTGGTATTGGATTCTTATCAATCCAACCACCGCAAGCATATTCATAAAAGTCATCGCATGGGTTTATCGTTGGATTCATGCTGTTAATTATTGATGCAGCGACTGTGACGCAACGTTTCGTTAGACAATTTAAATTGTCTGAAAAGTTAAAAGTTATTTATTTCTTCTCATTCATCAGAAATTCGCTATCCCACGATCAATATTATCCCATTGTTTTTCCTGTATCATCACCTTGGCTGTTTGAAGTAACATGAATTATTGGCGCCTCGTCCCAACCATGTCTACTACTGATAACAATAAGCAGTACAATAACAATAAGGAAGAGACTAGAGCACATGATGAAGAGACATCGTTCAAGTGTACTCCTTGCTCTCCAGATAGACATCCCCTGAAACTCAGTATTTTGTATTACTACATATTCCTCCATATTTAATCATGCTGCCAATCAACTCATGCTCACCGAATGGTATCTTATATGTGTAGCTGAGGTACTTATACCCTCGCTATTGAGAACCACCGAACCAATGCTACTACTATCATCGTCTTCAAATTCTGCTTGCTTATAATTCGTCATCTGCAAATTACAATTAAGAAATTCAATACAAGAATTGTTAATCGAGAATTTTGCTATGGCGAAATTTTGAGATGCTATCACCATGCTTTACTATTAATTCGGTTCTACAACTTAATGTGTTGGATGTTGTTGAATTCTTGTGCTATATCGTACATAATAGATTATGAGTGCGCGTGCGCGTCTGAATCAGTCCAAATTCCAACCCACTGGGGTAAATAGATATGCACATCTGTGCACATATATATGTTTTAATCTATATATACCCATATGTATATGTATAGTGTGCAATCAATTAAAGTCCCTATTTATTTCCCATTTCACTCATTTATATTTGTCTATGCGTGTCTTCATGCAGATAATTATTTTAATTATATATATCAATTGCAATATATTGATATAAAAAATGAACTTACTTTCACTGACATTCTGCAATGGTTGTATTTTCCGTTTATGTTATTTCGTTATTCACCACATGAACACATTCAATATCACGTGTTATCAATTATACATTATGTTTTCTTCATTATTAGTTTACTGTTACAAGCTTTAATGATGGAAAGACGTTGGAACTACTGAATCTGTACTTTTTATGCTACCACTACAAGATATATGTAACATTTAACATTAACGGTTCGGTTTGCCCATACGCAGTTGCTCTATATACTATATAATAAAAGTACTCACCCCCGCGCCTTTTACCCAGCTTCCCAGCATTTCAATGGCATTCTATTGATTTTCATTCAAGTTGCACCCGCCATCTGTTTTCGCGTGTCTATTCATTCATCGATTCATACCATATGTATTTATTTTACGACGTGTATACTTAAATTCCATATTTTTTTCGCACCCTGACAAATGGACAAACTATATTTGCTACTGTACGGAAAAATGTAAATAGTGGATGAAATTGATTAAAAACAAATCATATTGTATCTATAATTCATTTCATGCCGTATTCAGAATTATTGTCATATGGATATGAAGAAAATTTTTCGTTATTATTCTCAAATTCCATCTTATGATTCAATCATCGGACATAAATGAACAATATCCCATTATTCATCTGTTTTAATTCTATAATCATACTACCCTCCATCTTTTAGCGTTGAGGTCGAGTGTGTTTTGTGTTTTCTATATACTTCCTGCATTCTTTAGTGAAGAAATGAACGGTCGATTCAACGACCGGCATATAAGTAATTGTAATTATTTTTGATCGTTGTTTCTTTAATTAACATGTTACTGCTAGCCTGGAACATTTCAATGCTCTGTCAAGTTACATATTCATAATCCCAAAATGTTCCAATTATAATTATTACATTATAATACATACCTAGGAGTATCAGAAAGGGGCTTGTTTATGTTTGGTCACCAAATTATAACCTAGAAATTACAAATATATTTGTTATTTAGATATCAATGAATTTTGCTGCTATCATTGAAAAAGTATGGATATTTTCATTTGAAAACAGACTATATGCAACACATTTGGGCAAATCGCACTGCCAATTAATAGTTGTCACATATATTAATGAAATTTTGCATATCACAACTACTGTTCATTTGATGTTTGCAAAGAAATAACGGAAATCTGCCGGCTAATGGAATTATTAGATACACACACATGCAATTATGTGGTATTTACATTTTTAAATATAGTATATAAGTATATAGATAGATACATGATTTTTCATCCATATGTTTTGGCGGCTGCAATGTGCGCGGGCACGAATGAGGCTAGGTTACAACTTATATATGTATATATATAGTTGTTAATAAAATTTGGAATGCTAAAAACTACATACAAAATAGGAATTTTATCATCCTCGATGAGAAATTTTCAGAACCTATATCCTCGCTTTTTCAAGGCTATACGATTCTCCATTGATGTTTTGTAATCCAATATTACATATTATATAATGAGTTTTGAATTTAGTACTATATATTTTAATTTACGTATTTGCAGGTGCTATATGAAACTTTCACCGGACGGGGAAGTCCGTATTTTCGATTAAAAATGTGGTGAAGTATGATTTTGAGATGCGTCTTTAGATATTCGGATGCAAAGTTATTTTGGGATGCTCTCCTAATTTCGATATCGCATGCATTTATTTTCAAATATTCATAGAGCAATCGATATTCACATGACGCATTGATATATCATATCTATGTGAGTCGTTCCAGGACGTTAGCGTAGCCATTTCGACCCGATTTTTGATCTTGTTTTTCTCTCTCGATATTTCGAGTGCGAGCGCATGCGATATGAAGTCGAGACGTAAATAAAAGTGAGAAAATGGAAGGACAATTATGAATATCATTCATGAAAGAGTAAAAGATCGCAAATAACTCTGGTGTGAATTTATATGAAATTGAGAGGGGAACAACGGGAAGCTGCCCGTAGAACAAATTGTGATAATTGCGCTTGACAAATTATTCTTAACGTCTCGATTAAAATACGCAATCAATGGTTAACCAAATTCCAGTGCCACAGGCAAAATATGAATTGTTGAACAGCGTACGAGAGTGAGTTGGCATTATCTTTCATCATAGTGCATGATGATCATAGTATTGACATAAACTATCACCACTCCATTGCATTCTTTATGTTATATCTCGTTACCTGATACATAAACACATATATGTGTGATTGGACATTATTTATCAGGTCAATGCGTCAGATTCTGTATTGATTTTATTTATAAATGGAATAGAAATTGCGTAGATGGGTGAGCTATCCTCAAGACCAAATATAAAAGCGTATCATTCTCCTTCTGTTCTTTGTATCACAACGACATAAATTGATTGAGAGACTCTGTTAATAGACGTTCAATTTTGCTCTCGACTCATCAACTAAAGATTTCACGCATATTCATGTTTTCGTAACACTACTTTCAATTCCGTGGTTTTTCTAGAACGCGTTGGAAGTCTCCAGTAGTGTGTCTCACCTTGGTATTCATTATTGTCGGTGTATTGTTCATCATTCGTGGTTGGTTAGATATATTAACATCCATTCGGAGTTTGGAATCCGGACCGTTATCCGAAATAATTGGTCGGGAAGATGCCACGATTGTTGCGTGGTCATGCAGGGCTCGGATGTACGCCGAATCGTCGAAGAAAAACCAAAATGCTGACAGGAACACCACCGTCACCACGTCCGAATCCAACACCACTGCTCTTGCAAGGTTCGATAAGAAAAATATTCATAGAAATTAAAATATACAGTAGGAGATGCATAGAGAACGATTGAAAAATCTTATTGAATGTTTGTGCTGCAGCAAGATCGTCGTCTGCTACTACACAATATCGTGGAACATGAACACGTCGTGGGAGCTCAATCCAGCTCACATTGACCCTCATATTTGTACGCATATTATCGTGGGTTTTGCGAGCGTGGTGAACTGTACTATCAGTTTGGGCATGGCTGAAGAACTATTGCAGAAAGTCGTAGATTTAAAAATGCAGGAGCCCAAACTGAAGATTATGGTATCAGTCGGTGGGATGAATGAGCTCCATCATGGCTTTCCAGAAATGGTTAAGACACATGCCAATAGAAAATTATTTATCAAATCTGTATTGAATCTGACACGAACTTTTAATCTCGATGGGTTGGACATTGATTGGGAGTTCCCAGCATGGTTGGGTACCGAGGAACGTCAGCGTATTTGGTTCGTACAATTGTTACAGGAGACAAGAAAAGCGTTTGATCGTAGCGGGTACAAGTTGACGTTGTCTGCAGCGGTTGCAGCCCCCGTTGCAATAATCGATGAGAGTTACAATGTACCAGAAATAGCAGAACACGTCGATTTTGTCAATTTGATGTCTTATGACTATCATTATTATGTATGGTATTTTCCAGTTACTGGATTGAACGCTCCATTATATGCAAGATCTTCAGAGTCAGGCTATGCAGCGACGCTCAATCTGAATTATTCGGCATTGTATTGGGTCTCGAAAGGAATGCCGAGAGAAAAAATTGTCATCGGTATTCCAACTTATGGGCATTCATTCAAATTAGATAATATTGCCAATAATGGAATAATGGCACCAGCCAAAGGGGTGGGACGTCTTGGTCAGGCAGGATTCATATTATATCCAACTGTTTGTTGGTTTATCAGTAATGGTGCCCATAAAGTATTCGACGAAGACAGTAGAACGCCATATGTATATAAAGATGATGAATGGTTATCGTATGATGACACTGTCAGTGTTTTAGAAAAAGTTTGTGTTATTCACTATTGACATATCAGATCATTCTACGGTTACTTCAATTATCTTCTGTATTCACAATTATTTCCAGGTTCAGTGGATCAATGCCAACGGATTTAGAGGTGCAATGATTTTTTCATTGAACACAGACGATTGGAATGGGATGTGTGGTGGAAATGTGACATTTCCTTTGTCTAGAATAATTTCTGACAGCATCATTGGATTGCGCGACGAAGCAGCGGCGCGTCACATCTGAATTTTACTACATTCCGTACATATTTTCTGCTCTTTTTTCCACTAGTTTTATGAATTGATGTTGATCAACGAGATGTCACTACCAAAGATATAATTATTCGACAATGTTAGATATTTGATTTCGTATTTTATCCTCGAGGATAATGTTTATTGATGTTCATGTAATGGATGATAATCGAGGCGATGTGCAGTGTTGAATAATAAACAGTAATATTTTAAAAAGATGACGTACAGAACGTGCAAAAATCGTATTCGTGAGTAAATTCGAATGGAAATTTATATGAAAGAAGAAAGAAATACAAAGACGATACAATTCTTTTGCGCGTGATGATTCGACTCCATAATGCATAATTTGCAATTATTTTGAGATGAATGTACATTGCCTTCTAATTATCAAATGTTAGTGTTTCAAGCCGGAATTGACGAAGAAAAAGAAGGGTATTGATTTCTTAAAGCTGCAACTTCTGTCTTAATATTATTTAATTACTATTAACAGTATTAATTTAAAGTATTCACTTGCTCTATTTCCATTTTTGCATTGATTATTTATATATGAAGATATATGGACATATATATCTAGATTAAATGGATTTATTTTACTCAATCTTGCTCAATTCTGTGTAATAAAATATTCCATGAGAATTTATCAGATTTAATAAATGGTATTCCACTACAGGACGACTATTAATATTTCTATCATTATTATTATTATTATTATTATTATTATCATTAATATTATTCTCTTCCAAAGTCACAGTTTTATTTCAACTTATGCTAATCGACACCTCATATCATCTAGTGCAACTTTGTCATGACTCACGAGAAGAAATTGAAACCAGTGAAGAACGAAGAACTAAAGACAATTCAAGTGAGATAGAAAGAAAGTAAAAAATAAAGAGACAATGGAAATTTGATGATCACAGAATAATTTGTGTTATAACATTTCCCTATATTTACGAAATGTTCATTTGTTGTCACTAAAAATTTCGATTTGCTTCAAGTTTTTTATTAGTGTGTTGCAATTTTAACCATTTAATTCTTAATTTCTTCGTTTTTCCATTCAGCCTTAGTCATTAAGAAGGCGGTCGTCGTGATATATTACTTTCCGTAGAATCTATTGATTTGAAGCCTAGGCGACAGCCCTATCGAATTATCGCCATATTTGAATGGTCAATATCATTATAATCATTTCAATATTATTCTATTGTACCCCCTTTTTTCTTAGTTTGCTTTGTTTTTCCCCATTTTCATTTTAACATCAACTCAATCACAGTTGCCATCGTGTTTCAACCAGTCATATTTTAGTTTTTTTTTTAACGTGGTTTGATTCAGTTATTGTTTGTCGTCGTTAATTCAAACTCGGCGTTATATTCGTATTCCACTGCACCTCAATGCTGGGCCACTTGGTTTGTAACACGGTCAACATTGGGTTACTGTCCAGTATACACTTAACGGTGCATTCAAGGAGCACTGCTTCGCCCGCACGATAGACGATACAATTATCTGGATTGCTACGAGGCAAACCATTGTAATGTAACAACGGGAAAGTGTCGGGACACGTGCGTGGTTCTTCAGGAAAGAATTCATCCATGAATGACGCCAATAATATTATACCCAAACACTCACTATCCAATTTTTTCCTCATAATATCCACACTGTGAAACAATAAAATAAATAATAAAATTGAATCAATATGAGAAATCAAGATATATAAATGCGTTACTATTCTGTGTCGGCAACAAGTCCAAGCTCTGCTAGCACATCTTGGAGCAAATTTGTTGGTATAAAATTATTTCCTTCCGGATCGAATCGTTTAAACACACGTCGCGCTTGTTCTGCGGGTGTTTCTGGACTAACTAAACGTCGATCAGTTGAAAATAGAACAGTCAAATGTGTTTCAGAGCCCAAAACCCAAACGGGATGTAAAGGTGATTTCAGAAATGTTCCAACCTCACAAAAGCGTAGATGCTCGAGAAATGCGAGAAAACCAACTGTATTCTGTTTGTCAATACCACGCAACGCTATTGATAAGACATTGTGCATTGTTATAATGGAGTACAAATAGTTTGATCTTTGATTTTCAAACTTTTACTTACTCAAACCTCCAACATCTTCATCATGATCCCAAACATGACTTACGGCTCGTCCTGTCAACATTAAATTGATAAGGCTTTGACTGCCATATCCATACGTTGAATCAATCGCGGGCTCCGTTGGATCCGACATTTCAGAATGCATTCCCGGAATTCCTTTGGTACAAACAACTGTATACAACAGTAATAATACGCCAAATGGCTCTTTTAATGTATTAATTCGCATTGTTAAATATTTTTTAACATCATCGAGACTCATTGTTGTATATATCCTCAATCTCGAATGGAAATAATTTGAATCAAATGTTGATTTCGATGAAACCCTTGTCGTGGCAGAGGCTTCATCAATTTCTTCACTATTTTCTGTTTCATCTGCCATTTCTTGCACTGATGATGCTACAGTCTGTGATAATTCACCATTAGGCAGTATTGTCACGTCATTAATATCGAAGTTTACTAATGAATATCTCGGAAATTGAGAATCTGCTGCTTGTGAAACGATTTCTGTTGCTGCATTCACTAATAGTTCATCTTGTTCATTAGATGTTATGTTTTTCCAAGTCGTAGGCGCTCCTTTCAATAGCAAATCCTTAATAATAAACGCTTGTACAGGTGCGATGACTGCACAAGGTCCGCCCTCCAGTTGAACTAATGCCGTTGGTTCATCCGTAGAAAATTGAAAACCTAGAAAATCAATTGATCCATTGGTCAATAACGCATTTGAGGTTTGAAATCGTTGTTGGTGATTAATAAGCAAAGAATAACGATTCAACCTTGTGCCCATCGATTGAATACATCTTCTTTAACATTATTGCCCCATAATAGCGCTTTTATTTCCTTGATGAGGTCCTCGTCAACAGTACCAGGATTATGCGCCATTATTTGATGACAATTATTATTTCACACGTGGGATATTTATTTACCCAACGCTTTCAATCTAACCTATCACTTTCCAGTTATCATAGTATCCAATAATTTATTATTATTCCATCAATTTCAACAATATTCCAATGATAAAGAATAACAAACTGAAGATTCGTTGGGATATATAACCTATATCTTCCGGTCCACAGCTGCCACGAGCGGCGCCATCATGGATTTCTCGGTTGATCACGTGGTTTCCTGTAATTTATATTGTAACATAATTCAAAAAACCATTTACCCGGTTTCACATTGTACAAACACAAGTATTATGCAATTTGAACACGCAACTATCATCGGTGATAATATTTATTTGAATATTAACGAAAAATATAGATAGACCCACACAAGTGAATAATAATTAAAACATTTGAAATGATATTAGGATGGAAAATCATTTCTTTCCATAGCGTGTGCTACTGTGTGCATCCCCTCTTCATGTTTATAACATAACCTGACATAACCAACCATATGGCTCATTATATAATTATGTCGTGAATAGGTTATGACAGCGGAGTAGATTGTAAATATTTGTGCTCTTTGTTAAAGAGTTTTACCATCAACTTATTCTTGAATATTCCACAGTTAAGAAGACAAACAGATAAAATGATCAATGCGTGCGAGAATTTTTATGTTGCTGCAGGGTTTAGGGAGGATTGTATGGAATTGATTTCACGATTTCAGAAATCCGGAGATTTTAAATTTCAAAGTTTCTGTACAATTTGGAATGATATGAAATTTTCGTTTGTTTTTTCGTGAGTCGACAATTCATTTGTTTATGATAAACGGTTACATTTATACTATTGATGACTGATGTTTCAGAGGACGTGCAACACATTCAGAATTGATTGAATTCACTGAAGAAGCCTTGGATATTGCGAAAGAATTTATTTCAACAGAGGAATCATACGAAACGAAGATCGGTGGGATTTACCTGCTATATGGACTATTCTTTATAATGCCGGTTTCACAGCCGAAAATACGAATGGTTTACTCTGAATGGGAAAATGTTATCAAACTCCGGCGTGAAATTTATCAGAATAAAGAATACGAGGCTGTATATATTCTGAAACAATTGATCGAAAAGAACGCCTTCGCTCATGTCTGTTGTGAGCAAGAGGTAGATATTTCTTAACCTTTTTTTTTTTTTTCACCATATTATTGACAAAATAATCATATTGGGGGGAAATAACTTTTTCATCTTGCAGCGCGGATTGGAGAACTATTATTTGCTGAAAGATTTCATGAGAGGAAATCCACGAGTGACACAATCGCAGCGAAAAGAAAATGAATGGGCCAAAATATTTGACAACATCGCTATGAAAAATCAAATATACCTAATGGGAAAACAGAAGCTTGCGAAATTTTCCGAGCATTTGGCGCCTAAAGTTTATGATGTAGCGGTTGATAAGAGGCTTATGGATGCAGTAAAGAAATTGGATAACGTGCATAGCAATCCCTCCTCATCCAATAATCTGAATTCAGATGTTGCTAATCCACCTTCTACTTCCAATGATGTTGATTCTTATACACATCGAATTAAACTAGACAGTGGTGATGAGACAGACACATCCGAGGAGTCTGAAGATGAAGATTCGTATTAATCAAAAAAGAAGAAAAGGTTCTTAGACAATTCAAGTTATTTTGGTCGCTTTGTGGCACAATTTTTCATATAAATGAATAAGGTAGAAAATGGAAGGAAAAGAATTAATGAGTACATTATTTCCGCTCAATTGTGCGAAATATGAAATTAATAAACTTTCAGCTGATTATTGTCGTCAAATCCGGCACTGTGCCCAGCATTCCGAACGATGAAACTTGTGCCGTCGTAATGCATTCGTCTCTCGCCACGTCGCACAAATAGATGCGATGTTTGTCCCAATGACGCGGTGCAATGTAGAAATGGGGTTGTTAATGATGCAGTACCATTGCTTGGTGAAGTTCTCAATTGATATTTATTACTGTTCCTGGCAATTCTGAAAAACGTCATATGTGAAAGTACTAAAAATAAATGAATGGAAAGATTACAAGTAATTATTAAAGTAAGGAATTTGATCAACGTATTGGGTCAATTTTTTTTCTAGTGCTAACCTGACGAGTCCATCCTGGGTTTGCGATACGCGAACGTTATTGATGATCCAATTCTCCACCCCCTCATCTGTCGACCAATATTGAGCAGCGCCTAATGCAGTTGTTGCCTCTTGTAGACACGCTGGGCCATGTCGTGATTCTGAATAGAAAACACTGAGAGAAAAATCCTATTGAAGAGAAGGATTAAAAATTTCAGTGGTAATGAAGGAAGTGATTACGGAGCGCCATTATAATTTGTGATCATGATCAATTATATACTTGACTCATGTCCGAAAAGGAATCAGTGGTTGTGCGAGTTCCGGCTGCATCAACTAAATACACGAGTGCACATTGCTCAGAGGTGAAACTCACACCTTTATACCACATTTTGGCATACCTAGTGTCAATAATCAGTCAGCTTCTTCAGAAATTTTATTATTTCATTAATGTGATTGATTGAATGTAAACGAACTTGCTATTTCCATGGGCGTCATGCGCTAAAATTTCGACTCGCGATCCATATTGATAAATTCTGCCATTTGGATGGAGAAGTGCCGCCGCCGAACCCGAACCGCTCAAAGACAACACAATATTGTTCTACAACAGGTTAGAATACATGGTAATAAACATTTGCCATCGATTTACCGGACTCTATAGTGGAAAGCTGATGATTGTGCAACAGCAATTATGAAAGAAAAATGTAAAAAATATACTATCATCACCTTGAAATTAATAACACGAACTGCACGATCAATTGTCATATCAACGCGAATGCGATTATGCAGTCTCAATGATATTGTGCCGTGTGGTGTTGCAACTGCTCCAACCGATGCATCGATATCATGTTCTCGCCAGTTTTCTGAATAAATACACGCATCATCGGCGCTATAGTATGGAGTAATAATTGGTGGCTTTGGATTACGTTGACGCCAAATTGCACCTGGACCGGCAAATGGAGCACCGCCATTTCCGCCAGCACCTCCGCCGCTTATCGGTGTCCACTGTTCCGCCGGTGGTGTCTCCAGGTATTTAGAGAATTCATTGAAACGCTACAATGGTTAAAAAGAGGTTAAAAAGAAATTATTTCATTATACTATCAGCGTATATCGACTATACTAAATCTGATGCAAATATTCTGCTGTCAATATAATATTGTTTTTGTTTCCAAAAATTCGCATTGTGCTGGAAGTTTTTTATTCATCTAAACATTTTCATGTCAAAAACGGAGAATCTTTAATTTATTCATATTGTCTTGTTTCACTTGCAGTTAAATTGAATTACTCATCGATGTTTTTATTTTGCATCTTTCTCCTACACTTCTCTCACAGAGACTAACAATTGTCCTCGGAATAAAAAACATTGAATTAAATATAACTGGAATATGATTCATCAACTGACTTGGAAATTAGCTGCGTCCGTTGCTGGATGATAACTGTGCGCTGTATAGAGTGACCTAGGCCTCAGGGTAACGTGATTGCCGCCCGTAACAGCACCACCTTGGCTCTGTATATGTGGTGCTGAATTTGATTGGGCCGGATGATTTTGACGGGCATAATCGCCGAATTTTACTGGGTCGCGCCTCCCTTCACCTGATGATGAATTCGTCATTGCCCTGGCCTATTCAATCAAGTTGATATACTAAAAGTGTGTTTACTAAGATTGGGATAATTCCCAAGACTTCTCAATGTTTTTTTTATTTCTTTTGTCATTTATCATTCCCACGGTAAAACGTTTTTTTTTTTTTTTACTAAAGATTGTATAATCAAACCTTGGTGTCGCCCGTAGCACTTCTAGGTTTCCGTCGACGTGACTTCCGGGTTGTCTTAGCGGCCACAGCTTGACCTCCACCAGCCCCGCCACCCTCGCTTAAACGATCCACGATTAATGGATTTTTCTCCTTGTCCTGGATGTTCGAAAAATTCTCGTGGACTCTCATTAATTAGTTTTATCTTAATTGAATCAAAGGAACGATTATTTCAACGAAGAGGAGCCAATGTAAATGGCAGTGCTCGTTCGTTTAGATCCGATTGCGTTACTAGGAAGAGTGTGATTTATTTATTCAAAATAATTGACAACCGATGTAATGAAATGAGAGATGGGTCAAAAAAATAAAACAGCATCAGGTGATATCTAGTTAAATATCCAAAAATTATGGAGAACATGATATACAATTCGAACACAATTTTTTTGGATCTCAATCAATTATTATATTTTGTAGAATATCTTCATTGGAGATGCCAATTTACATAATAGTAATACTCTAATAGTATCTTGAGTACCTCTTATCACGCTGCTTATCAATCGTAGTATCTAATTATAATCATGTAATGGGTCATTGTTAATCATCGAATTGCTATATATTTATGGCTGAATATCGGGAAAAAAAAATTTTGTTTCATGAATTTTTATCTCTACAACGGTACAAGTTGATATTCTGTTTACTTCATCATACGAATTAGGACATAAATTCGGTCAGTTGATATTGTCGAAGGACAAGATTAAGAAAGAATTTTGTTTATAATGCGGCCAACATAGAGGTGAATATTGCATGAGAAGGAAAAAAAAATTCATTCCATTTTTGGCAAGCAATTCATGAATGATAAGACAGATATGGCATGTGACTTTAAAATATACCAAGGTAGTATCAACATATCAAATTGGTCTTTTGTATGTCAGTTGAGTCTCATTAGTTTAGTTTCACTATCGTGCGATAATTGAAATAGGAATTTTGTCAGCCAAAGTTCCTCAGAATTTTTGAATTAGTGACGTTTTCATTATTTTATTTGATAATATTGGTGTTTTTGGCTGTATTTATAATGATAGAGTTATTGTCGATATTTTCAACGCAATCGTAATTGTGTAGATAATTGACTAGAATGTAACAATGTGAAGCCTAAGTGAAGCCAAAAGCGGGTATATATTTTTTCTCATGAATTATTGTACAACCTTCTTTTGACATTCAAGAACAAATGGATGAGCTAAATTGAATTATGATCATGTTCTTATGTTCGCATAATCAAAAAAATTATCATAAAAGATGGGAAAAATTGATGAGCGTGAGACAAGTATCTGCTTTATGATGTGGATTTAATGAGTATTGAATTGCAACTATAGATCACAAAGTTTTCTACATATTCATCGTGGAAATATTACTTCCTGCTCATGTATAGTTATTTTTGAATGAAAATTCAAGGTGAATTGGTACTGCACTCTAACAAATGCTACATTATACAAATAATGTATTAATCTACTTTGATGAATAATTTATAGGAAACATTGTCAGTCTAGGAATAAAATGGATAAACACAGTATTGGGAGGCAGGATGAATAAGTGAAACAGGCAACTGACAAAGACAGCTTGGGTTTGATTTTTATTTTCTTTTTTTTCTTTGACTATAGAGTGGGGAGAATCTTATCTAAGTTGCGAGTTGCGATGGCTTACTCTCCAGTGTTAGCACGATCACCATCGCGTTTCATATGAAATCAATGATATTTTAGGCGCGAATGCGAAACGTGTCAAGAAATTATTTCGAGTCATTCTCCTATTATTTTCCCTTGAAACGTGTCTAATGTCGACTGTAATAATCATTTGTGTGAGCCTTGCCCTCATTGGTATTGCGGCAGGTAATTGGAAAAATTCTGTTGCATTATTTCAGGCTGAACAAAAAAATATATTCCATATACATGTAAATTTCAATTCATTTCCCGCCCACGTTCTATTTTTCAGGTTTACCTTTTACTAATAGCGAAAGCACACACCGGCAGCAAGAAACTGAGACGAAAGTCAATCAGGATAGTCTCCGACAAGTCACAATCGTGAGTTTTCATATTACTTATATAAATTAAATAATCGTTGGAAAAAAAAAGAGAGACGTAAACAAAATGACACTCAATATTCTTATGAAACTTCGTCTCTGTCATATCCGTTGATCAAAACACATATTTTTGAATTGTATTGAATGTGCATGGGAACTTTATTATGTACAATTATTACAAATATTTCCGTGACTCTATTGCTTATAGTTGGCACAACCATTGCCCTTTATTTCCTTGTACAATGGGCTCAGAGTCCATAATATAAACGGCCTTATATGTCATTTTTGTTATATTTGACCGTACGTTATTTTAATTCTCCTGTGTTTCGTGAAACAAATTCAAAATAGTTGATGAGACATGGACAACGAGCACCCGTCGACACATATCCAAATGATCCAAATATCAATTCAACGATGGCGCCTTACGGTTGGGGTCAACTGACAAATGTAAGTATAAAGGTAGATTAAGAACAATACTATTAAAACCATCCATGAAATTTTTATTTTATATTAACGCATTCAATTTTTTTTTAGTCTATCGTTTCAATTAATTAATTCATGTTGTTATGAAATTTCGTCCATAGAAAGGACGGTTGAACGTTTACGACCAAGGACTGTATCTTCGCAATCGTTATGATAACTTTTTGGGTAGAGAATATAATCCTGATAAATTTTGGTTACAAAGCAGTTCAGCTGATAGAACAAAAATGACTGCAATGATACTTTCATCGGCATTATGGAAGCCGAATGAGAAGCAGACTTTTAGACCTGGTGTTGAATGGCAGCCCGTAGTTCTCAATTATTGGTCAAGACCTGAAGACCGTGTAAGTCAACCCATCATTCTATGAGGAAAAAAGTAACTGTCATTTAAAAAACATTCTCTGAGGAAAACGAATGTTATCTTTCTAAATATTTTCGCTTTTCGAAACTATATTTCATATTTCTTTTCACAGTTATTGATTATATGGAATGCATGCCCCAAGCTGACGATGGAGCGAATGAAAGTAGAGAATGACACCAAAGTTCATAAAATCAATCATGAAAATCAAAAACTCTATGAAGAGTTGGAAAAAAATTCCGGATTGTCAATGAAAAGCCCGGGTGACGTCGCAAATCTTTATGCCACTCTTAGAGCCGAGGTATAAAAAGTAATTTCGATGAAAAACTCCAGTAAACATAATTTTTTACTACAATTGAATTTGAACTTTCTCTATACAGGAGGAGATGGGAATTGACACCCCAGACTGGGTTCAATCTTATTACCCTGAAAAACTGCAGTCGATTGCAACATTCAGCTACTCAATGAATTGCTACAATGACATATTGAAGCGTTTGGCGGGAGGTCCGTTTGTTAAAAAAATGGTAGACAAAATGATGGATAAATCGACGGGCACATTAGAACCAAAAGACCGAAAAATGTTTGCTTACATTGCTCATGACAACACATTGGTGAATGTGTTATCTACATTAAATGTTTGGGACGGAAAAGATCCCGATTATAATTGCATGTTGATGGTAGAACTTCATGAAGATCACGGGGAATGGGTTGTACTAATGTTTGAGAAAAATTCGCCTGATTATAAAGCTCGTCCATTGACAATCCCAGGGTGTGACACTAGTTGTCCTTTGGAGAAATTCGTCAAACTCGTGAAGCCCCTCATTCCCGCTAATTATAGTGAAGAGTGTAAAGTTAATGATCCAAATTATATTATACCACCCTCACCGCCTGCATAGTACACAGAAATCGGAATAAAATTTGTTATTTAATGACGCTAGTTGTACTGCACAATAAAGTGGGCTGAATGAGAGGGAAGGAGAATTTTTCTCAAACCAGCGCCTAATTAATATACCTACACAAACTGTGATCTTTAGAATTAGCGATATTGCTTCTTTGTTGGCGTTTTTAATTAATTGCTATTGAATGAAATAATATATGAATCTATTTACCCTTCGAATTATGCGAATATTTTTTCCTCTCTCCGCTTCTTTGTGACGACAGTCCCAGGTTTGTGTTGTGCTTCCGGATGATTAAGTAGCTCTGGTGGACACGTTGAAATTGGACTCGAAAGTATAGTTTGTTTAAGGTCATAGAATAAGTGACTGTCTTCCTTCGTACAAAACGATATTGCCAATCCAGCTTTGCCTGCACGACCAGTTCTACCAATACGGTGAGTATAATCTGAAAAAGAAGAAAGAAATTAAGAAAGGCTGTACAAAACATTTATGATTTGAAGATGTCTTGAACTTGCCTTCAATTGTTTTCGCCATATCGTAATTAATTACCATAGACACGTCCTTAATATCAATACCACGACCAGCAACGTCTGTTGCCACCAAAATATCTTTGCTTCCACTCTTGAGTGATGCCAAAGCGTATTCACGTTGCTCCTGACCTTTGCCACCATGAAGCGTGCAAGCGTTATACTGCAAATATAAAAAATAACAATTGATTGAGTTATTGTTCATAGGATCATCTCGATATAATAATGAACACTTACGCCAAGTTTCTCCAAACCACGTGCCAGTACATCGGCACCTTTCTTTTGATTAACGAAAATGATAACGGGTGGTTCAACACCGCGACTAAGAATCTCCACAAGTTTCCGGCGTTTGTCTGGCTCGCCCATAATATGAACGATTTGTTCTGTTCTTTCAGTTGGTTTGCCAACGCTTCCAATATAAACTACTGCTGGACGACGTAAATAAGTTCTTGCCAGCCGTTCAACCGCCGCAGGCATAGTAGCGGTAAACATGACAGTTTGCCTGTACTTTTTTTTAGTATTATAATTAGCCAATAATTTTTCCTTATCCTCGGCATCCTCATTGTCTGGTTTTAAATTTGTTACTGGCATATATTCCAATATTTTCTGAACATCAGGCTCGAAACCCATGTCAATCATCCTATCAGCTTCATCCAATACAATATATGTACACTGATTCAGAACGAGGTATCGATTCTCTAATACATCAATCAATCGCCCGGGTGTTGCAATGACAATTTCACATCCCATACGCAGCCTGAAACCTTGCTCCTCTCTTGAAAGTCCACCAACTACGACGACTGTTCGTATTCCCAGAGGCTGACCAAATTTATTTGTTTCTTCTTCAATTTGTTGCGCCAATTCACGTGTTGGTGCTAGAATAATGCTATACGGGCCTTGATCCGCCTCCTCAAGTCGTTCGATTTTCGGTAAACTTGTAATCCAAAGCAATAGAGGAATTAAGAATGCTAGAGTTTTACCAGAACCAGTCTCAGCCACACCAATGATATCGCGATTTTGTAAACCTATTGGAATTGCTTGCCGTTGAATTGGCGTCAAATCTTTATAACCAACTTTATCGATAATATCCAAAATTTCCTTTTGGAAACCGGACTCTTTCCAAGAGCGGATGGGATCAGGTATTCGCCCACCTTTTATTGTTATATTGTAATCTTCACGGAATATACGCCAATCTCGTTCTGTCATTTCGTTCAAAGCTTTCTCCGACCAATGACGATCATCCCACTTTTGCTTTTCCTCTTTTCGTTTAACTTTCTTCAATCGCATCTTTTCCTGTTCCTTCTCTGCTTCTGTACGACGTTTCTCTAATAATTCGCCATAAAATTTGCTCTGATCACGTTTCTGAGCTTTGATATCTATTCCAGCTAAATTTCCACGACCGAAAAATTGCACTTGATGACGTTCTTTGTATATATTATTATAATCAACAGATGTGTCCTCACTTGTATCCCAATCGAAAACAAATTTCCGATCATTCAACCGCCGAACACGACGTTTTTTTTTTATCAACCCCAAATAACGTTCTTTGATAGCTTCAACCTCTTTCTCCTTGTCCTTATCCTTCACTTCTTCATCGCGGATCCGCTGGTTTTCCCGCCGTCTATCTCTATCATCCCATTCACGGTCTTTGGAAACTGAAGATGTTTCACTCTGGCCAAATGTCTTTCGCTCTTCATCCTGCTGTTTCCTTATATTGTCTACCTCCTCCTGACGTTTTTTTAACGCTACTGCAGCGCGTTCTTCTTTCGAGAGAAATTTCGGCTTTGCTCGTGCTTCCTCTTCAGCTTTTTTCTTTGCTAATAATTCTTCTAGACTCAATGGTTCTTTTTTATTAACATTTTTCGTCTTTTCCTCACCTTCATCATCATCTTCTTTACCATAATCAGATGTTGTTGACTGTTGCGAGTGCTGTTTGGAATCTTTTTTCGTCTCATCATCAGCAGTAAATATTGGACTTGGCTTCTGATTTTTGTCTTGATTCTTATCTTTTGGATCCCTACGTTCTCTTGACCGTCCCCTTTCACGATCCCTTTCACGTGATCTCTCACGATCGCGATCACGTTCACGTGATCTTGACCGTTTGCGTTCTTTTTTACGATCTTTTGATCGACTCCTCGATCGTCTACGATCTCGTCGTTCACGTTCACGTTCGCGATCTCTCTCACGTTCGCGTTCACGGGATCTACTTCTTCTTACGGGTTTTTTATCATGACCTGCCATTATCGAATTGAAAATCTGTTCAATCTTACAAATTAGTTCAACGTCGTGATTACGTTTAACTTTTTTGTAACGTAATCGTAAACATTGCGTATAAGAGCGTTTCAGTTGATCCCCATGTCGTGTTGGGATATTTTGAGGTTATGTTGATTCGAACTATCAAAATAATTTTGGTAGTTTATATGTGTGTAATCACACATTCACACACAAGTAAGTATAGTGCTGGCACTATAGAGAGCGCCACAATAGGGCGCCAAAATTGAAATTTGTTATCCTCATTATGGATATTCGAATAACACATTTTATTATACTATTAAAGACATTTCTTAGAAATTCCACATATTTTCCAACTCTACTTTCCAGTGATGTGTTAACATGATTTATCGTATTCTCTAGATTGGAATACACACATGACCGTACTATCTTTTCGAAGGTTCGATAATATTTATATATATAATTCTCATTATCATTGAATTATCATTATTAATTAGGCATAAAAAAATAATTTTCCAATTAAAAATGATGATGAATCTTATGACAATTAATATTTTACATTATTGTCAAGCGACAATGACAAAACTGCTGCTGTTCATATATATGTATAAATATATATGAACATTTTAAAAATCATATTTTGTGTGTGTGAGTGTGTTGTATTGTTCTAATAAATAATAAATTTCATATAGCACCGGAAATTTTCGGTCTCTGCGGATTACAAATGACGCAATTTTCTACTTGTTCAAAATTGGGTAAACATTCCTCGTGAAACATGTGTTTACAATAAAACACGACTAGATTTCTTGGATCTCTAACAATAACCCTGCGGTGACATGCACCGCACATTTGATCATCATCAACAAATATTGCCTTCTGATGTGATCGGACCAAACGTTCATGAAGATTAAAATAATCGTTGGATAAAATTTTTTTACATCCTTCCTGAACTGACACTTGTAAATTGTAATCGCACATCATTTTAACAAGGGCTTTTTTCAATCCAGGAATTTCCATCGACGGCTGAATTCTTTGTACCATCAATCGTGGATCAACGTATGTACCAATCTTTTGCAATAAAAAAGTAATATTCTCTGATTTATTCAAAGAATAGTTGATGAGATCATTCCATAATTCTTCATCATCATGCTCTTGACAAAACGCGATCGCACTCTCCATATCATTCAATTCACGAGTCATAAGAGCAAGTGCTTCTGACGTATTACCAATTCGACCGAGCAAATAAACCATTTCTGGATAAAAATGTCGTTGACTGCAAATATCAAGTGCTTGCTGTATCGGATAATTGTCGGAGCGACGTAATAATGGCAATAACTTGTCTCTAGAGTAATCCGCATATAAACGAACTAATAATCCATGAAATTTACCCTTTGAGTCTTTCGTATCTCTTTTATCTAATGCATCCAAATATAAATACAGATATCGATGATTGTTGGATAATTTCTGAACGACAATATCGGATGGGACACGGTCCTTATCAAGAAAAAATTGTATGGCACGATCACTATCAAGATCCATCAACCCCTCGATCATGTCATAAACTGAAGTATATAACTGATGCTTTTGAATTAATTGGAACACATCCTTGTGTCTTAACTTTAAATACATCGCCAATGCTTTATCATATTTTCCGCCATGGCTGTAAAGTATTGCCAAAGCCTCCAATAAAACATTTTGCCTCTGATTGTGGATCAAAAGATGTTCCAACACACCATTCACAACTGCCGTGACTGTGTACAATTCTGGCGGCCATTCTTTAACCAATTGTAGAAATCCATCAGGGTCCATTTTTAAATATTCATACAGTACCATTTCATAGATAAGGGGATCAAGTGTGACTTCACCTCGCGGTAAATATGATGATATTGATCGTAACTGATGAACTCGTGCAAATTTATATACTTCCTCCTCCCATAATTTTTTATCTCGTCCCAACACTTTCAAACATAGTTTTCCAGCCTCATCGTACTTTCCGCTTGCCAATAGGTGATCCAAATAAACACGTCCAACATATATCATTGTATGTCGCTTACAATCTTTACCGTCATTTAATGTGACAGCTTCCAGAGCTTGTTCAAATTTTTTGTGGGACAATAGCCATTCTATACGATCGTCGACATCGTACAACGACGCTACTACAATATCTTTTGGACTGACAATGAAAAAACGATTCTCATCAGTCAAACAATCCAAATGATAATCGTTACAATTATACTCAGTATAACCACGTAATGTTAGATAATTCGCGCAGATCGGAACAAAGTCCTGGTATTTTGGTTCAACCACGTGCAATGTTGGCCGTTTGCTCATTCCATTGTCGTCTAGCTCTTTCAAACAACCAAGTAACACCAATTGATTGTCCAATGGCGCAATTCCCGATACATAAAAGTCCACTTGAAATGTCGATATAGGATCAACAATTAATTCCGGTGCATCGCGATTGATCATTTCTTGTGTTGATCGTTTACGTATTCTACATATTCTAACTGTATCAACCCATCCAATTAATAGTGTACGTTCACCATTCCAACGTAAATTGCATCGATAATGTTCGGGTAATGCATCAGGTCTTCGTTCCCATTTCATCAAACCCAATGAACATCGAGCATTCAAATCATAAACTCTCACTCCAGTATCAGATGCCCATGCTACGAATTGTCCTGCCCACGCTACAGCTCTTACACCTCCCTCAGCCTCACACAACACTGTCAACTTCATCCGTGCCAAGAATGATTTTTCATATAACATCAATTTATCATCACCTGTTATGAATTTTCTGCTATTGCCACTCTTGGAGTAATTCGGATCGATTCCAATGCTCTTCACTTGACGCTCCATGTTTATTATATGATTATTTTCGCGTGTGTATAGACCATAAATGAATACTTTGTTATCATCACTGCACGAAGCTATGTAATCTCCTTTTTGATCGATTGATATTTGATTCACTGCAAGCGTGTGTGCTTGAAGAGTTTTAGATTGAATGTTGTTTCCTTGGTGGTCTAAAAGGTGGATCGTCCCCCAATGAGAACCCAAACATAGAAACTGAAAACGAAACAAAATACCATGCATCAAATCGTTGAATATTTAATTGATCCACATAATTTTAATAACATTGGTTGGCTTGTATTTCATTCATCTGAATGTACCTTGGGATGAACAGCGATGCAGCTAGCTGCATCATTTTTTAAGATATCCTTGATGTCATTTTGCATTCGAACGTATTTCAATCTTGGTTCAACTTCATCTACCTCGCAATCAGCTTCGTCCTGGTTACCCTAGGAAATATAAAAACAATCACTGGACATGTTTACACCACGTAAACTAATTTAGATTATACAATAGTATAAAATTTCGTATGTAAAGCTTGAATACTTTATCTGTCGTATCATTCATCGTTGATATTCTCTTTCATTACACAAACACATAAGTGTATGAGCATAAATATTTATTAACAATGCACTGGAGTGACTGAGTCATGAAGAACTGTCAATGTGCCATAGTGTGGTTAGAATTCGTACCGTTTCTCTTCAGAAAGTCTAACGACATGACGTCAGTAGATGGAGGTTAATAAATACCATATAATCCAAATATAGATACATATGTTTCGTTGAGTACTCATAAGATTTGAATATTCATTTCCATTCATTACGGATCAAATATTATGGTAATATATGCACCCACACGTCTGCATAATTACATTAAAATTACGATCAATTGTTATTGAATGACGATATTGCATAAATTCGAATGTTAGCGCGCTTAGATCATTGAACATATAGATATGTTTATATTCTGAGAAGTTATGGCGAACCTAATATAGATATTGGTGGTAGAGTAACCTATCGGCTAAGGTGGTTACTATGAATGCTCCACCAATCAGGCCACAGCTTAATTCATTCATGTATGCGGCCATATTACATTTAGTTGATAGTATTGGAAATGTGTATTTGTTTATGTATAAAAACAAATTGCATGCAATTTTGGTAGGCGACGAGTTTTTTGCAGCAGCAGCAATAGAAGCAGCAGTGTTGGTTGATTGTTGATAAAATCGGAAGTACAACCTGTGAGTAAATCGAATATTTAATATTGTTTGAATATCTCGATGTTGATGACTTAAAGGGACGCATTGAATTATTTCAGAACTTTTCGAAGCAACAATTTCACCTATTCAATAAAGAGAATGTCAACAACGAGCTCATCACCGCGAACTCATGGATCACAGTCTTCGAGACATAGTATCTATAGATCCCCAAAAGAACGCAAGCAAGCTCTGAGAACTGTGCTTACGCGAACACAGACACTACGTAAGATTTCATAGTAGTTGGCCAACATATCTTTGAATCATTAATACAGAATTATAGAAAATTAAATTTCATGTTGTTATTTTTCACGCAATAATCAGAGCAAAATACTGATGTGCGTGCTCTCCACACACTGGAAGATGTGTTCAGAGAAGCTGATGATATACACGAAGATGCCAGTCTGGATGAAAAAGGTGAAATAAGATAATTATGTACACTAACAGGAATCTCTATGAGCATACGCATATGATAATGCCTTTTTCTTTGCATACACAGTTGGCAACCAAGATCAAGTGGTTATGGACTCTGAAGTGATGAGTGTTTCGTCAATGGTTATTAGAACGTGTACTCATAGTTTGACGCAACAATGCAACGCCTTTAATAAAACAGAATTCGTGGAGAAGCTGGTAAAATCATATCCTAAAAATCATAACAATCATAAAAGAACTGAAAAATGTTTCTACGGATAAATTTTCAATTCGTAACAAGATAATCTTTCTCACTTTGTATTCTCTTTCATTTCCATAGTTGAACTATGTCGAAAACTTACCGGATGCCACTTTGGCAGAACCAAATTGGTCGATTTTAGAAAGCGAACTACCTTACTTCAAGACTACCGCACGATACACTTGTTTATTGGACTGGATTAATTTATCAGAACAGCCTGTAATCGTAAAAGCCAAGAAAGAACGTCGGCCAGCCACTCAACGTCTGTCTCAAGCCCCAATGCAGAGACCAGAGAAGGTTGTTCAATTGGAGGAGGAAGAAAAGGCTATTGAAAAAACCGTGCAGCTTGTCGCAAGACTTATCAATCGATTATACAGAACGAATTCAGAGCCAATTGACTTTTTTCAGTTGATATTGGATCCTGGTGATTTCGGAAAAACTGTTGAGAATTTACTTCATGTTTCATTTTTGGTGCACGATGGACGTATCACACTCAATACAAGTAATAACATTTTACGTCAAATATTCTAATGGAGCCAAACAGTTGTGACACCCATTTATTTTTAATGATTGCAGATGATGATGGGGTACTAGTGATAACGCCTAGCAGTAGAGAAATGCAAAATCGTGCCAAAGAGTTAGGGGAAAATGGAAAATTACAGAATATTCTTACGTTAAATGTCGAACAGTGGCGGGTAAGAGAAATAATTCAACATCATGATACTATTGAGAAGTATAGAGACGGATTAAAAATGTATCCGGCAATAAATTCTTTTCTGTCAATTGCAGATGCTTAAGGATGCTTACAGACTATCTGAGCCGTTGATAAACTTCTGAGTGAAACGATCATTCCAATGGGAGATAATAGTTCTGTTATAACATTGAGTAAAATTGATATATATGTGGAAAGACGTATTTTGAAAGAAGATATTTTTATACATTAATTGAAATAAATTAATATGGTGCTCAACTCTGTTTTTATATTTTTTTTTATCATTTATTTTCTCTCATTTTCCTTACTAAGTATACAATACGGAATACGCGTAGTATACAATTGTCCGATTGAATAACAATTATTTACGACCACATGAAAACGTTATGATGAGCATTGCCAATAAAACATTTCACAAAGTCATCTTGAGTTTTGAGCGCTTCTCTCATTGTGTCAAAGGCAGTTAAATACAAAATAATCTTCCAAACTTAACGGGAATAAATGACATTTAAAAGAGCTAGAGTCTACCGCCGCAATTTTTGTGTCAACTACATTGGCGTTCGACACGTATGAACTGGCCAAACATAATTACACGAAAGATCGGTGGTCATCAGATTGACTAACATCTCATTTGGAAGATCATTCTGATATTAGAAATCGTTATTTCGACTTTTATTGATGCCAAAAGAATGTTACGACTGATGAGCGATGAGCTTGGTACTTGTTTTATTGAATTTCAATGATCGAATTGCTATATCTTTTTCCATCAACTCGGTGTTGCTATTGATGACAGTATGAATATTTTACATTTATTGTTTAGCAAGCGTTTCAGCTTTAGCAACCACTTCTTCGATTGGCCCGACCATGTAGAATGCTACTTCAGGCAAATGATCGAGTTCGCCGCCCAAAATTTTCTGGAATCCTTTGATAGTTTCAGCGAGTGGAACAAGTTTACCAGCATGGCCAGTAAATACTTCAGCGACTTGGAATGGCTGTGATAAGAATCTTTGGATTTTCCTGGCACGAGCCACAGTGAGTTTGTCTTCTTCTGACAATTCATCCATACCCAAAATGGCGATAATGTCCTGGAGTGATTTGTAATCTTGGAGAATCTTTTGTACGCCTCGGGCAATGTTGTAGTGTTCAGCACCAATGATGTTTGGGTCCATGATACGTGATGTGGAATCGAGAGGATCGACAGCTGGATAAATACCGAGTTCGGCAATAGCACGGGACAGTACTGTAGTTGCATCCAAATGGGCGAATGTTGTAGCTGGCGCAGGATCAGTCAAATCGTCAGCTGGTACGTAAATGGCTTGGACAGAAGTAATGGATCCTTTCTTGGTTGTAGTGATACGTTCCTGCATAGTACCCATGTCAGTAGCTAGTGTTGGCTGGTAACCCACAGCCGATGGAATACGACCCAAAAGAGCAGATACCTGAAAAACATTCAGATAATTAAAATTTAATTCATTATTCGATCGTCTTCGTCATCTCTATGTTCTAATGATTTTCCACGTACCTCAGAACCCGCCTGTGTGAATCTGAAAATGTTGTCAATGAACAGCAATACATCTTGACCTTCTTGATCACGGAAATATTCAGCGACAGTCAAACCAGTTAAAGCGACACGTGCACGTGCGCCTGGTGGTTCGTTCATTTGTCCGTATACTAACGCCACCTTTGAAGTTTTATCTTTCAATGAAATAACACCAGACTCAATCATTTCACGATAAAGATCATTTCCTTCACGTGTACGTTCACCGACTCCAGCAAATACGGAGTAACCACCATGAGCTTTCGCAACATTGTTGATCAGCTCCATGATCAATACAGTTTTTCCGACGCCAGCGCCGCCGAAGAGACCTATTGAAAAGACACAAGAACATGAAATAAGACATCTATGCTACAAGTTCATTATTTCCCGTAACCGAATCTCTTTTACTCATAATTATTCAACCATTAATCATTTTCCACCCACCGATTTTTCCTCCCTTCACGTATGGAGCCAATAAATCCACAACTTTAATTCCAGTCGCAAGAATTTCTTGATCCACAGACATGTCAACGAATTCTGGCGCATCAGCATGAATGGCAGCCAATTTGTCTGTATTGACTGGACCACGCTCATCAATGGGTTCACCAATTACGTTTATGATACGTCCAAGTGTTTCAGCACCGACGGGGATACGAATTGGGTATCCTGAGTCCAGTACCGGCTGTCCACGTACCAAACCTTCGGTACCATCCATAGCAATCGTGCGCACGGTATTTTCACCAAGATGTTGCGCCACCTCGAGCACGAGGCGGGGTGAACGATTTTGTACTTCCAATGCATTTAGAATTGGTGGTAGTGCATCATCAAATTGCACATCTACGACGGCACCAATTACTGTTACAACACGACCCTGAGCACCGCCAGCCTTGCCAGATGCCGCTTTTGCTGCATATTCGCGTTCTAAATATAAAAAAAAAGAATAATAAATAAAATTTTGGCCTTAAATTTCGGTTTTTGTATTTCTTTTTACTTCTAATAATTCATTTCTTTTGGAATAAATCAATGTAATTCAATGAATTAATGCAAGAAAGTATCAGGTTAAATATATTAGGTAATGGTGTGTATGTTACATAACCAATAACGTTGGTTAGATATATAGATGAGATTTGGGTGAGGGAATAAAGTATATGAAACCATCGATAGGCGATTTCTCCAAAATTCCATGGTTTTACGTTGAAGGTGTAATTATTTTAGACAATTAAACGTGAATTTCATTGTTGAGAACCGTGTGCTCATGTTTGTTCAAATACATAGTGGAAATATGACGTGAGGCGAGGAAAAAAAATGTTGTGATTGGGAGATTTTTACCAATAAACGATAGAGTCATCATGACTGAGATGTATCATTAGATAGCATGATTAAACTAGGTGGTTTACGAATTTAACTGAAGAACGGGATGAGGGTAAATTTCATTGAAAAATTATTCAGATAGCGTACATGGGATGAAATGAAGTTGGCGGCCATGTTGGCACACGATGGAACGTCTGAGGCATGAGAAAACCGAATTATATAACGAAATAAAAATACTACAAAAAAACATTGAATTATTGGTGATTGTTGAGTATACAAAAGCAATTTGTATGAATGAATATAATGTTTATTGATTATGGAGAACGTGTCATCCATGGTACTAGAGTAAGAAGAAAATTGAGTTTTAAAGGTGGGTCAGGGGCCGGGTGATATGAAATGTTCGGTTTTGTAGCCAGACACTTTATCACTTAAATTCATTTTACTCACTGTTAATGGAAACAACTCCGGCTAATTTAGTGGCTTCACTTGGCAAAATATTAGGTTTGACGGCCCTCAAAGCCCCAGCGGCAGCTTTCGATACAGCACTCAACATCATGGCCAGTCAAGTGAGCAGAAAGCACAAAACGACCGGAATACGCAAATGGATTCAGCGACAACTCTCTTAGTCCTTTATTACTTATTTGATATATGTGGAAGGTGCTGCTGCGCAGTGGCTGTTGTTTCTTCAAATCAATTCATGCGCACGAATATGTATTTTATTGAAGAAGGTCTCTAGGCAATAAAAGGGAATTGACATGTGACCATTGAGTGGGAGAGGAATATTTAGGAGCATGAGGACGATGTGAAAAATTTATTGTAAATTGAAAATGGAAAAAGACTTTGCTATAAAATTGTTATCAAGTGTTGAATTGTTTTCTGACTGCTTTTGAGAATTGTCCCGTGCTGCCACCTACCGAATATTAACCATAACCTCAATTCAAAAATCTTTCCAAAATTAAAATATGCATATGCATGCATGGTGCATGCGGTTCAATATATATTTTGATGATTCAATTGACTGATATGGTTTTCCGCATACTCGACACTGCAGTTCTGAAAAGTGAAAGGGTCGGAATTTATGATGTCTTTTGCTCACAAGACATATATAAGATCACAAGGAAGATTTTTAAGGTGTATGAGCGGGGAATTTGAATCATGTAAACTTGGCGCATGAAAAACCTGATGATGCGAATTCTGAATCCATGATTTATTTCTTCTTTCCTTGGCAAGTTCATAATAGCTCTACTTTTACATCAAAAGAATACTTTGTTCACAATATTTAATTTTAATTAGATTTATTGAATGTCTAGTATGAATAATTTAATATTTTTCTCCAGTGCAATATTTTCCAGATTCTTGATTCCCATCATGCCCAACTGATTGTTCTTGAAATTAGAAGCATTTTTCAATTAATTTCAATATTTTAATGTTAACATTTGATTATTCATTATTGTATTTATACATCGAAGCGATGAATTTCTTTTTCCCTTGTAGGCCTATATTTTATACTCGATTATAATGAAATTTTTATATATTGAACAAAAACGGAGTGATGTAGTTGGGAATCGATGGTAATTATAATTGAAGAACTTCCAATCCAATAACAAATAGCCGCGCGTTGAATACATGAATGGGATGTATTATATACTTCTAGGTATATATATATACATATATATATATATATATGTACGTGTTTCTCCTATATTCGTCGGAACAATTTCATTATAATTATTATTCTTGTCTTTATTATTTGCTGAAACTATCGATATTTTTGAAGAATGATTTCAATACTATCTTTTTTCCAATAGAATCAGGACATCACTGAAGGTAAGGAGATCAAAGTTGCAAGACATCGAAAAGAATGTGAATAAGCTCGATAACTAAAAAGGATTTTCAAATCTGCACACACATAAGTATGTGATCATGGGTGCATATGAAGTTTTGCTCTTTCATGTCTTAATGAAGAAGTTTGAATTTGACATTTCGATTCATTTCTCATCTTCCTGCTCGACATACTCTTATATTCTATGAAATTAATGTTTCCATTTGTTGTCTTTTTGGTCTTTCTTGCGCTAATCTCAGTGATCGTGATATATGAGAATTTTAAATCAAAGTTCTTTCCATACAGCATCAAACACAATCTTTTTATATACATTAATGTATACATCATGAAAGTCCACTGTTAGCGTATCTGTTTTTCAGATATAATCTGCGTAATTTGAATGTTATATCCATAAATAATTAACTACATATTCTATATTTATACAATAAATAATTTACAGTATTCCACCATATGCACTTTCAAACTCCGCGCTTTTTCAACATTCACCAGTCTCTTATGAAGATTATTGAAGGAAACAAATAAAAATTATGACACGTAAATCAAGTGGATTAGTTGTTGTTGGTTGTTATAAACGTTGCAAATTTTCTTCACATGACGCTTCGAAGGATTCCCTCGTTGAGAGAGCCAACATAAGCAGCTGGTGCACTTTGGGCTCCACCGGCTCCTGGTGCTGGTGGTACTACAGCAGGCTGTGCTGGTAATGGAGCGCCCGGTGGCGGCCCATATTGATAAACCGGTCCAGTTTGTTGTGCCGGTGGTGTATCCGGCATGAATTTTGCTGGAAATTATTTTATAGTTATAACATGAGTAACATATGAAAATATATGATGTTATGCCAGGCATTGAAAATTATTAGTGGGAAAATAGTATTAGTTTGAGGGAACGATATATATCATTTTTCAAATTAAAAATGTCTCATTCATTTCACACTGTATGATTGTTATGTGTCTGTCGGGGTATATTGTTACTACTTCGTGATATTGAAGAGCCATGATACATCATGTTTAGATTATATATAAATTTTTTTGTTCAAAGTAGGATGTAGAATCATGATTGATGAGGATTGTATGTGAAGAAATAATTTTTTGAAAGATAGTTGAGTAGAAAACGATGGAGAACCATGCGAAGCTTTCATGATACATGCGTCCCAAGAACTTCTTTTGTGATCTTACCTCGCATATACATTTTTATACCGTTCTACTGCATTATTCCAAATATATTCTATTCGATAACAGCATATCCATGATTGTGCGGGTTTTCCATGTTCTCAACTTTATCCAGTTCACTCGTCATTTTGAATGGGTTCATTCATTAATGTCGCGGCGCATTTATACAAATCTTTATTTTATGAGACAAAATAATCCATTTGTACTTCCTCCTTATTTTGACTCGAGGCAAGTGACATTTTATTGTTCCCCTGATATCTATGTTTTCCATTGCCACAAATAATCATCAAATTATTGATATCTGCTGTACATTCAATTGGTTCGATATGAAAAACCATATAATATGGATTGTCTAGACTCAATGCCGCTCATTTTCGTACAAAATGATTAAATGTTTTTTGAAATTATAATAATTCGGAATTCATCTTCCTCTAAAATTGTTTTTTCTCATTGTTCTTTTATTATTGTTTACTGACTCGCAATGACATTAATTAATTCGTTATTTAACATATATGTATATATGTATGGTATAACATTAATATGTAATTAATTTAATATTTTTATATTGTTCTCTTTTCTTCTTCCTTCCAATTTTGTTTCCCCACCATAATATATATATAGTGCATCTAAATCTTTACACACGATGTTCTGATGATTGGAAAAAAATCTGTATTCTCCCAACGAAATTATAGGCAGACAAAACGGCAGAGGAAATTATTTCTCTCTTTCTGTTACGTAGATATGACATGTACACATATTATATAATAATCTAGTATTTTTTTAAAATTTAACTGTGTAATATTCCTTGCTTCAATTCTCCTCTGTCATTATTCTTTTTCATTAGAACTAAACTACACGAACACGCATGATAACCATATTGGAATGACAATAATTGATTTTGGCGACCAATGCATATAAGGATATATTCCAATGTTATTTACATCACGATCACGTAAGGATGCTTTTCTTATATATATGGAGTGTATGAAGACACGGGGCGGGCGCTAATATTTTCATTTAATTCCTTCGATTATCATTCGGTTTTTTTCTTGTTCTTTACTTATTATATGGAAGAATCGCAACGTAATTTTTATTATTATTTTTCCATCCGATTGATTTTTCTCTAACTAACAATGGCCTTATTCGAAATGTGTGAGTGTGACTCTATTCATACACAATTCGCGAGCTGTTGTGCAATCAGATTCTCGATTTTCTTATAACTCGTCCACAATTTCGATCATGTAATGTGTGAAAAAAATTTCATTTCCATATTTGGAAAAACAAAAAAATGGTATCGTTGTTTTGAGTCACGGCGAGAATGATCAATTCGCAATTACCACAGAAAAATACCCACACCCTCCTCCAATCAAACAAATAAATAAATATATATATACATATGTATACATGTAAACATATACATAATAATGATATTTATTTATTTAGTCTTTAGTTCCGCCTCATATTTCCATCATTGTCTAATAACAAAATTCATTTCTTCTTGTTGGTTTGACTCACGATTATTCCTGAAAATAACATCGAAAAAGTTTATTTTTATTCAAGAACTAGAAGTAAAATCATAATTAATTCATATTTAATTACCAAACAAATTCTGTATGTGTGTATAGTTGAGCATGCAATTTTAAATAATCAAATGCAATTTATCTACACTATCGACAATATTCCATGCATCTTATTATTTGGGGATTTAATATAGCAACAGTACACGTCTATTATTTTGTTACATGGTTGAAAATTATGTGTTAAACTCCAACAACACAGAATTCTCAACTATGTAGATAATAATAATAATCTGTCACTGAAATGGGTCAACCCGCCCCTTCGCTGCCATCGCAACCCTCCTTACCAATTTGAACATGCGTGAAATCGATCCACACTGAATGTAATTTTTTCATCATACTCGTGCACTCAGATAAGAATTTTTTTTTTCTAATTGTTAAATACATGCGACACTGGTTGCGAAGGAAGAAATATATAAAAAAAAAAAATTTAATATTTCAAAGCATGAAGTCTGTCCCAGATCAGAAAATTGTATTCGTTTTCACTCCTAATGTTTATCTGCTCTTCCTTGTGGATAAAAAATGTTGTGGCATGTTAGTTTTCATATATTTAAAATGGTTCTATATTTCTTGGAGTTATATTATTTGAGTAAACTGCTAAATTGCGTTTCCATGCTATATTGTTCAATGAAAAATATCTCGATCCGTTATAATAAATATGTAAACATTTATATTATATAAATATGTGAAAAAATTACGATTCCATGAAAAATGACAGAATATGGATATAGAAAATTGGATTCTTTGAACATATATATAAAATATGTGTGTATTTCATACGGAATAAGAAATGTGCACTAATGGATTATTTCAGCTTACCGCTTTTGATCATAGATGTATGTTTACATATAATTAATGTTGGTAAAAAAATTTATCTTTCTCATGATTGTGATCATTGCTGTGAAAAGTGTCGTTATAACACCTGGGACTAGCTTCGGAAAGAAATTATCACATTTATAACGGACAGACACATAACAACAGTTTGGGCCTGATGAATGAAGAAAGGAAATAAACCAAAAATTCAATCATCAACCAGGAAAACAAAAAAGAAAATTATTGTTTGAATTACTCAATGGCTATTAAAGTTGTGAATCGGCAATATATAATCGATTTTGGCTCTTATATTCAAGTGAAAATTCATATAAAATTTCTTTTTCAATTTTGAATATTGTAGAATATGCTACATCGATTATTTATTGCATAGACGAATATTTTTTTGAGTCCTGTCGATATGTGGTTAAAAGAATGAATATAGCGATAGTATACACCAGCAATCCTAAAGACAGACAATCATTATAAATAACACACCGACACATCAACCTAACAATGTTCAACGTGTATGGAAAACTTCCAATTTTTGATTAATAAATAAATAAATAAAGAAAGAAAAAGATTCAAATAATTGAATACACACTTATAGGCAAAGAATCAGATAGAGGGAGATACACAGATCCATTCTACGACAGATAGAGAAACACAACGTATCGCGTTCGTGTGTTGTATCCAAAAAAAAAAAAATTGCAAACGTTCTTTGTTCTTTTCTCTTGATAAGAGATTATGCTCTACCTGACTCACTCACACACAAATTTCTGTTCCATCAATCAGCGCGCCTACATGAAGTTCGCTAGACGAGGAGAAAAAAAGGCTATTATAACATCAAGCAACGTTTATGTTCACTTAAAAATGAACTCAAATCAGGAATTTTTTCATCGTTCTGTTCCGCAAGTAATTTTTTCAATAATCTCGTAGATAATGACAGCATTTGGAATTAATGGAGCGAAACTATCATTAACTTATTTTCCGTCAGGACGATATTGGAGTAAGTTATTTCTCTTGAGTTTGCTTTTTTCCTCGCTCCATCCGACATTATATTCAAGAATAAAAAAAAGACAAATGCTTTCATGTTTCTCGTTTTTACTTACCAACAATGATAGCCAGTATAATCAATCCAATCACACCCATAATGATCATCATCTACAATGACAGATAATAAGAACAGAAAGAATAATTTTTTAGTCATTGAAGACATTGCAATATCCATTCATTTCTGCTTATTTTACCTTCAAATTTTGTAGCCAAAATTTCCGCTTAAGCTTTCCCGCCTGTTGTTCAAATTGTGACGCTCCTTGTTGTAATGCGTCTACAAAACGTCATAAACATGCAAAATATCGAATATATTCCACATTCTTTCCTATCATAGACTCATGGTAAATATCTAATGGTTCATCGGAACAGTAATTGCAGGGATCTGCCATCATGGATAAAATTATTTGAAATGCAGAAGAGGTAAGAGGAGTTGTAATATTTAAAATAAAATGATTGAGAAACGTGACGTTATTGAAAATATAATTAGTAACTATCGATTGCCCATGCGAGTTCTCCTCACCTGCTCGGTCATCCAATTCTGACAATTTTTGATCGCGCTCCAATACTTTCTCGACATTAGTCTTCATAATGTCAACGACCTCATCAACTTGAGCCTGAGTTTGCTGCAATCGTTTCTGCGACGCTATTTGTTGGGGCGTTCTGGGGCCACCAACAATACCATCAGTGCCAGCGCCTGCAGCCGCATCTGGTGCGAGACCACCCTCTGTAGCCCTGAACATATCAAATAACAGAAATGATAGTATTTTTTCGTCAATTCGTTTGTTCAAACGATTCACACTAATAGTCCACCACCCAATCTTCTATACAATATTACAGCTCAAGATGCGATCCGTGGAAAGATGGGGCGAAAAGGTCGAACATTGGGATAGTAAAAGGTCAACAGCGCGAGTTAAACCATATTCGTACTATATACATGCAAGAATATACAGTTCGCTATTTCCATTTACCGTCTTCATCCAATACAAATTCCATAGCAGTCGAGAGCGCATCCCTACTCTTATGCTTCGATGGTTCAACCAACCCTTTTTTTATATTTTGATCGAAATTAAGTGGCGTTACGTCATACTGAAACCTACTTTCACAATTTCGAAAACGAATGTAACTGAGTCTAGTTCAAAGATAGCAATAACGTGATACTAAATTTTGCCAAGGAAAACGAAAGTAATAACAGAGATTCCAAATTGTATTCATATACTACTGGAAAATCGATTAAGAGTTGTTAACAATCTGAAATATACTTGGCATTGCATTCTGAAAATGAAATATCTAGAGTCACATTTTCGCAATGTGACATTGATGAAATGAAGAAGTATGCATGCAATAACTTTGAGTGGAAACTGTGACACGAAGTTATGTAATGAGTTTTAGAAAGAGAAAAATCAATGTTATTGAATTATAAGCATTATCGGAAGTGATTTAAGAATCATAAAAGTATACTTCGGTCACAGCTATATAACAAGATGTGGTGAGGTTCTACTCAATATGCATTAGCATGAAGTCCCCGACGATTATCAATTTAATTGTAACATAAAATAGCAAGACACTGGGTAGATACGACGTATACATCTATACATTTATATTCATTCATTGATTATCTAAATATAGAAATAATCCATCCTGCACATTTAACAAGTTATGGTCGCTACTGGTATGATGTTGACTGATTAATTTTTTAATTATTGTCGAACGTGAATTCTACATTATATTGATGAAGGAGTGAGAAGGAGAGCGAGGAAGAAATATGAAAGAAGGCATAGAAGGAGTGGGCGGAATAGTGCAACTATATTTGCTGTCTGTAGACTACCATTGAGTTTTATTGGAAATTGCAGTGGACGTGCAATGAACAAATCGATTATGAGTTAAATTTCCAGGACGATATGCTTATTGCGTCGTTGAAAATGATTCGATTTTTTTTCTTAACTGCTTTTCTCATCAATGCCATAGTCTATTTTTACTGACATCAATAAATATGAATTTTCTATATATGAATAAGTTATGGAATGTCCTTATTTTTTTGTTTTATAATCTGCCCGTCCATTTCAACGATTGCCTCCATACTCTTCGGTGGATCTATATGAAGTTTAACAAAGCTCTGAAGACATAAAATCTCATTTTATGAGAATTCAAGTAATTGAAGATGGCTTTTTTATGAGTAGATTTACATTGCCCTCGATATATAAGAAATCAACATGATAACATTTCAGTGTACTCACATATCTATGAATTAAATTCCCAACGGGATTTAACCGTTTAAGAATGTGTCAAACAAGCTTCTAATTTCCTCTGAGGTTCACACAAGTAGGATTGGATGCGACTGCCGATGACTGGGCTGGTGGGTATTGACAAATTTTCCGGCTATAATATTATTGTGTATCGAATCCAACGATGAATCGCACAGGACGACTACTCGAAAGCTCTGAATGTTTCCGCGAATAACAGTTAACCTCGACACTACAATCAATTATATTCAATCCGACGAATACTCATCGATGGCAATGCCAATTATTTCTCTAATTTTCATAGACTATTGAAAATAGTTTTTGATTGAAGACAAGGATTATTGAATTTATCCGAACAGTCTCGGGTATTCGAGTGTTTGTGAAAAAACATTCGATAGCTCGAATGCAGTCGAATATTTAGCGATGAGTTTCCGCGTTTGCGCTATCCTACATTCGCGCATGCGTTCAACTCTTTGTCAAATGTAGTCGTCAATAAATGGGCAAACGCACCCACCTACCACCCCTCTCTTTCTTCACGTTCGCCCCGACCTTATTCATCCCCTTGTTAGTCGTGCACATGAGTGTTGCAGAGTATAGTCTCACAATTGTCCGATACCAGAGAAAATATTGTTGATACAAAAAGCGACAATGGCGTTTTCTTCGAGTTATCAAGTGACCTTGGACAATTCCATCAAATTGAAACAATTTCCGAGAAATAAGTCAACGAAGATGACAAATCAGAAATTAGGTAAAGTATTTTTTAGTATTTAAATTCTGTTGTGAGTGTACTGTTGAAGTTATTCTTTTGTCATTAGAATATCTATTTTCGAGTTTCCTGTTTCATATCTACCGTTGTATATCCTTTCCGCTTCAAATATCCTCAATTTTATCCTCATAAGTTTTAATTTTGTTTTCGAATGAAGCAAAGAAGTGTGGGATCGATGAATCGATGATATCGTTGGTCGGTAACATCGGTCCCCGATAATCAAATTGGCGGAAAAAGATGGCGGGTTGAGTTGCATTTTTTTCTTTTCAAATTTTCGCATTATACAGAAGTATAATTGACACAATACAGTATGTGAATTGTTACAATTCTACTATGAATGAATATGTACTATTTGTACTAATTTACAAAATAATATTCATTCTTTAGTAGAATATTTGATGATTTTCATTGAGAATTACGTCATTGCCAAATTTGGGGTACCGTCATGTCATATAATGACAGAATTGACCCTGAAATACAAATATTATGGTTGAAATGACGTCACTCTGCATGACGCCATCTTTAAATCGTGTGTCTGGGGACGGTGAGTCCGTTATTTTCTAGGTGAGACGTGCAGTAACAAAAAACACATTTTCACTCATCACATATTTTTGGTTTACCTTCGATTATACTTTTCTACATCAAACTTTGAGATACATGTAAGTTTTCAATATTGCTTATTTTTTTCGCTCCATCTGCATCTAAAACTGATGTGATCAAACAAATGTCGGTAATGCGAAACAGCCAACCTCTTATGTGTACATACGTTCATTGTGTCAAACTGAACTGATCGGAAACGTCAAGGCACAATGGACGTGAAATAATATCCACAATGGATATGCACTTTGGATTGATATTACTGAATTTTTCTCTTTCGAAATGAGATATTGAGTTGATGACTGAGAAAATTGATTGTTTGCAGGTTATTATAGATTTACAAAGGCATCTGTGCTAATACGATTATCATCTCTTTTCAGAATCATCATGGATGGCGGTGGATACTCTGGTGATGATGTGGGCGGTAACAGAACGTCGCAACCAACAGTTTCGACGAAAAAATTGCAGCAAACACAGGCAAAAGTTGACGAGGTCGTTGGAATCATGAAAGTAAATGTTGAAAAAGTGTTAGAACGTGATCAAAAATTGTCTGAATTGGACAATCGAGCAGATGCATTGCAACAGGGGGCAGCACAATTTGAGCAGCAAGCGGGAAAGTTAAAGCGAAAATATTGGTGGAAAAATCTGAAAATGATGATTATTATTGGCATCATTTGTGCCGTTATTCTCATCATAATAATAGGTGAATTTCACATCATTCTACTTATGTTTTGCATTTATTATCCGAAATTACCGATTTGGTTCATTTTTGTTTCAGTATCTGCTCTTCCCCCGAGTGCACCAAGTGGCGAAACAAAGCCTGATAATGCATAGTAGATGAATATATTTTTTTATTTCTATTGGATCATCTCGAGAATCATTTTGGAATTATATACATGCATTAAAATAATTGAAAGTTAATACATACGATTGGAACAGAAGCAGGAGGAAGATATAATCAAGATGAACTAAGAAATTGTATGTAATTATATTTTTAATAATGTGCAGCATAAATGTAGCTAGATGAGTGTGGGTAGAAATAATAAATACCAGAGGGGCCAACGAATGCATGTCGCGGGTCTGAACACAAAATCAGGGAAAAAAAAAAAAGAAAATCACCCAAATCTTACAACGCGTCAATATTTGCGTTTCTATTTGTAACGATTGTCTATTGTATGAATTATGACATTAATTAATATATACGATGTTTATATTCCACAATGGAGTTCATCAATACTTATTATACAATTTATTACACACCAATGCATGAAGCTATTTATTTCTTTCCATAGTATTTGAATGCTGGGAGGCCAAAAATATGATGTAATGATCTGCTATGCTTTGTATTAGGGGATACAGGATTTGGGAAAAAAGTAAATTGGTAGAAGAATAAAGAACGAAAATGCAAAAATAAATGATACGGCAATTTTTATGAGCACGCATATCAACATACAATATACGTTATCTAATCATATAATCTATTAGTATTTGTTGATCAGCAACACGAGAATAATAAAAATCAGTCATATGCTTTGAAAAATGATGTCACGATAACATTGCTTGAAGTTGAAACAAAAAAGTTGTTAATGATCTTTTTCATGGAATTTTCATTGAAATGCTCATATGATCGTACAATCTTACCTGGTCTTGCGATTATGCACTGCCATTATAGCAATTCTAATCGTTGAATGAGAGCAAAATAAACGTTTTTGCATTCATATCGAAGACAAATAAGTGTGTAAATAATGGAAGAGGCTACGAGGACAAATAGAAACAAAGGCAAGAAGGGGCAGGAAATAAATTCAAGTTATTCAATATATTGAAATCACGTGTATAAACACGGACACTGACACAAACACACATATATATATATATATATATATATATATGATATATATCGTATATAACAATAAGAATTTTCAATATTCCGGTAACGCGATCAGCGCAATCACAGCAACAGTTCACCTATATCAGTCGAGTCACGACTGTCTCGGCGAACAGACGTCGATGCACGTCTCGACGCTTTCGCCGGTCATCGGTCCATCAAATACCATTCGCACAGGATATATTACATGTGTAAATATATACATACATGCGCAATTTTTCGTAAATATCGGGAACAGAAAATTCCGGGTGTGTGTGCATGGAAATAATTACATACAGATGCGCTTTAATGCCTTTCATTCAAGTAAAAGATGAAAACGTACAATTCTTTTTTTTTTGCAAATTGTACATTGACCTATTTGCACTGAAGATCGGGTGAGAGAAGATAAATTCATCTGCAATATATAGCGAGTGTTTATGTGATAATAAATTTCAGAAATTGATAAGATATATTCGAAAAGTTAATGAGACCACATAAGATTGCGACCGCATTTATTCTGTCACTATTTTAACAATACAGTGATGTGGAAGAATTTATTAATGAATTTCGAAGTCACCCAATATGAGTGCGAAACAGTGATGAAGAAAGTGATACAATTTCCTCGGAAAAATATGCAGGGAGAATCACCATTGTAGTCGGGTGTTTCAACGATTATTGAATTGTGTAAGAGGGCAGCGAAGAACCATAAAGAGGAGCCAGCAAATCAGACATGGCACCATCGGATTCACGAAAAGGCGACCGCCAAGATTTTGGTCTCGGTTACCAAAATACTCTCGTAAGTATATAAATAAATAGAAATTTAATCTGCTGGAAAATATTCAAAGTTATATTTCGGCGACAGTTTAATTATATTTCATTTCCTTTTGATCCAAGGAAATTAAAATCATCGTACACAGCACACTTTGTTGGTAGTTGTTGCTACTGTTAACTCTGATTAAACAAATCAAAGTTGACAAAGATGTGATTCATTCCTCGTTGGATTGTACATAATCATATACATACACTTAGGCTTGTGTATAAGTGGTCGCGCTCATTTTCCTCCCACGATATTAATTACACCGATAAGATCGTTTTCACATGAACGATGAACACCGCAACAATTATGAAACTATAAGAGCAGAAGAAAACAGGAATTATCCTTAAATACAATCAAACGTCAAATAAATAATTGGACGAGTGATAAAGTTTCATGACACACAATAAATTATGTTATTTTTTTCTTCGCTCTTCCCTTCGTCGACAAGATCGAAATTATACTTGAAGGAGCATATAAATGGATGAGGTCTTGTAGGTTGTGATGATAGCGAAAGAAGAAATAACGGAACTAAAGAAATATTTGTTTCACACGCGAAATTCAATGCCCAACCGCAAATCATATGTATGTATGTGTGTGTACGTATGAAAGAGTTCTTGGTGAAAAAATATATTATGCCAATCATTCTTCCTTTTCAACACGTATGCCGCCAATAATTTTCCAACCTAAAACAGACACGCGGCGGGATTGTAATGAATTAATGTTGACTCTCCTCATTAAAAACTTGATCATAAATAATATTAATAACGTTAAATTGATGACTACTAATGAATTATATCGTCAAATTATCATCCGCTCTTGAAGTACGGTGTGGTAACAGCATATAACCAATAAAAAATGATTTTTCTTTCAATCACGACATGTTTCATCCACGTGCGAATGGTATTCATATATAAATGTGAGCAATGACGTAACTGTACAATGTTATCACTTATTAGCACACTTGACACTTAGCGTTGCTTGATTTTCAATTTTCTATCTGACGAATAATCGCGAGGACACGACCAAAATATGCACAAATTTACATATGACAAAATTTCTCGAATCTAACTTTCATATGACTCAATGTCGTGTCGGAACTTTGAACATCATAAACGAAAGTGCCTACTCTTTATCTATATACTAACACATGTGCATATATTGTCAAGGCAGCATATTTATTAATGACTTCAAGAGTATAAATAGTTATATATAACAAGTTACTAATATTCTAACTGACAAAAGTACATTAGCAATCATACCTTCATGTTACAACTCAACGGTCTGAGTAGCTTACTTGAAAGTTTTTGCAGTATTATTGCAGTAATTTGGGATAAGGTAATGAAATAATTTCCAACTCCCTTGCGTAGAATAGTACAGGTGCACGCCATACAATTTCAATGCTGAATTCACCGATAGCGAGTTGGAGTTTATATTTTATATCTTCTCTATCCATGGATACAAACATTCCGCTTATTCTTACGCCACGATTTGAATAGTGGAAAGGTCAGGTACGCGAATCATACTGACGCGAATGTGTATAGTTATTCAAAATCCGAAAACAAACAAATTCGAAACGCACGTGCGTACGTATAAAAAATACACGTGGAACACCAACGAACTTCATAATGATTGCTCTCTCCTTCTCTACCTTACGATATCCCCACTTACAATTGAATCTTCATATGTTACGTTATTTGAGTTTCGTTGTATGCCCCACCATGAATACACTAATACAACTACTACCTCTTTAATTTTCACATTCGATTGCTGATAGTCATTTGAAAACTAACAGTCAAAGTTACTCAAGTTGATTCCAGAATATAAAAAATATATTTGGAGGTTTCTGTCGACACCGTCCGAAGACGAAAATATTATCTGGGTCGGTGTAGAGAGGTGGAGTTTTCAGACCGCAAGTTCCTCAGTACGATTCAGCAATTGAATGAGTCTACTTCGATAACGAATGGAAAATCTTCTGTTCGTACGATATTAGTCCAACGCCGTTGATTGTATAATATATCGTTCCAACGCATTAGTGATATCACGATCCGAAGAAGAAAAATAATTGTGATAAGCTGATATGGCATTATCAGTGTTCTTCAAGAGCCATCGCCTGCTGGGTTGTGCGCCCAGTGCAATAAAAACATCAACGCGACGCATAATGTCGTCGTCATCATCATCAACTCCAATATCGGATGATACTTCTAACAAGCTCAATGATTTCATTGTGCCGAAAAATGAAGTCATGCGATTTATTAGTGATTGTATGCATAAGGCTGGCACTACTGCTGCAGATGCAAAAATCGTTGCACATCATTTAATGACAGCCGATTATCGAGGACATTTCAGCCACGGGATGAATCGGTTGTGCATGTATGTAAATGATATCGAAGAAAAATTGACAGATCCATTCACAAAACCAGAGATTGTCACTGACTTCCAGGTGAACAGTTTTTTCACTTATGTTTCTCCCAAAATGACCTCTATTTCTTTTTCAATCATCCAAGTATTCCTGAAATATAGATAAATGCAATTTTAATTTCGAATCTAGCTGAAAAAAAATGCCGTTCCATCGGTCATAAAAACAATTGAAGGTCGTGACAAATATGAAATTGAATGCTTACAAGTGTGTGTGGAATTCTGATGTTGCAATTTAATTCTATACATTCGGGTGTATGGCTACGGTGGAAGATCACTATCAAATTGCGTCACCATCTAGTATGTTAACATAGAGATGCTATCAAACCTTCGTTTGTTCAAACAACCGCACACTTGGGAATTAATGTTAACATCTAAGTTTCGACTCACAATTGTTGGCAATCAATTTAAAATTTGGATAAAATTTTTTGTTTATATAAATTACCTTGGATTATTGATTCTATCTGCATTTGGAAGAAATACTCTACCTCAACGTCGACACATAGTTATAAGTTACTAATTTATTATTTCAGGCAATTTGTCTGGTAGATGGACGTAATGGTCTAGGTCAAGTTATAGGAAAATTTTGTATGGAATTGGCTATCGAGAAAGCAAAAAAATTCGGAATTGGAATGGTATCAGCAAGAGGTTCTAATCATTATGGTATATGTGGTTATTATACATTGATGGCAACCGATCAAGATCTCATTGGCTTCAGTGGTACCAATACTAGTCCAGTATTGGTCCCAACAAGATCAACCGCATCAGCATTGGGCACCAATCCTCTGTCACTTGGTATGAGTGCCAACGGTAATGATGAGTTTATTCTTGATATGGCAACGACTGTCGTGGCTCTTGGTAAGGTAGAAGTTGCTATACGAAAAGAGCAAGAAATTCCTGAAGGATGGGCACTGGGCGACGATGGCACAGTGACTACAGATGCAAATGAAGCGTTCCGAAATGCGAAATTGATGCCATTAGGTGGCAGTGAGTTGAATTCTGGATATAAAGGATACGGTCTAGCCCTGATGGTTGAACTTCTTTGTGGAATTCTCAGTGGCAGTAATTATGGACCGAATATCAGAAATTGGAAAAATAATAACGGAACAGCTAATCTTGGACAATGCTTCATGGCCATTAATCCTGAAGCATTTGGTCCAGGCTCTAAAGACAGATTATCAAAGTTATTAACACAATTGCGTAGTCTTCCGTCAAATACTGAAGATGGTGTAATGGTTGCTGGTGATCCAGAGAGAAAGGCCATGGCCAAAGTTGATCAACAAGGTGGAATACATTATCATCCAAATCAAATAAATTCGTGTAATGAAATGGCTGAGAGACTACAAGTTCCCCCAATCAAGCTTGCAAACAGAAGATGCGTTTAATTGAACTACATATGAAATTTTCTGTAATACCCATTTTTACGAACATAAAATAAAATTTATCAAGTGCTATATCAATTTTTTTTTTGTTTTTTTGATTAAATCCCGAACGAAAGTGGGGAAGGCAATTGTTCGATGGAGTTTGTATACAATTCGATGATTCGGCTGGTTAACGACTCCACTATCTTTTCCAGTCTTCTCAAAACCGGATGCCGGTGATGTAACAAATTCATTGCCGTATAAAGAGCGACCTCGGCACTAGTCTTAGATATTAGTATGAAACCATGAAAATATATTAATGACTTATAATTGTGTCATTATTTTTCATAATTTGTTACACAATTATATTTTAGATATCTAAAAGTTTCCAGTATTTTCTAATTTGACACAATAATTTCCGTACGATCCTTATGAACAATAAACCATAGATCCGTTAAATTATTGAAAATTCAAGGTTGACTGGTTTGCCATTAATGTCGGCAGCTAAACGCGCGAGAGAAATATAACAATATTTGTTTGGGTTATCATCAAAGATATTCGTGCGACGACAAATAAAAAATTAAATGATGTCAGTGGCAGTTTGAATCTGCTGTAATGAATACGATATTTGTCAACGGAAGAAAATCCCATAGCTTCGATAAAAGACAAATAAGTAGTTTGGGATGACTGACCTATCGTTCAAAGATTGTGACTATATTATAGTTATGCTGAGTCAATAAACAAAGCAAAAAGATCATGAAGGTTATCATGAAGTTATTAAGGTCACATCAATGTGGATGATTTGTTTGAAAATATCATAAATTACATGTACTCTTGAGTTTATTCTCGAAATAATAAATAATTGTATTCATTCTAGCACGCAACTTCTCAAGCGTGGTGAAAAGTGTACAGTCTTCTGTAATGAAGAAAAAAAGTAGGAAGTACTTACAAACAATCAAAAGCGGAAAAGAAGACCTGACATGTGACTCTCATCAACTAATTCAATTGATTCATTTGAGTTCCGCCCCCGCTTGTCCAACAAATAAAGGTCATGGAACCCAATGGAACTTCCGTTCACATTTTTTCTCTTGTCCACTCTCCCAATTGACTGTGAATAATCTCCTTTGATTTACCATCATAAGTCTATTTCGTTTGTCTTTGGCATGAATACCCATGTTTGAGCATACAACTCGATATACAAATTTGCATCGCCATATATAAATGTACAGTCGTTCCCTTTCATCTTCTTTCTCACCGCCGTTATCAATGTTTTCTAATGACCAATCAGCAAATATTAAAGATGAAAATTTATAACAGAAATGCGGTACCAAATACAATTGCGTAATCTTTATACTGCAGGTGAAAAAAAAAACTTCCAGTTATTCCATAGTTCGTTTACAAGTAGGTAGTAATTGCAGAATCTTCCAGCAGTCCATTCCTGCGAACAAGTAAAGCAAATAAATAATAGTTCAAAGTTTTGCGGAAAGGGAGATTCTACGTAAGAGAGTCATGCCATGGCTAAATTGTTTCTACAATCAGGATAATGAGGTATGTTTTACTTAGAAGACGATCCTGATTTTTAATTGGTAATGAATAAAATACATCAATAAAATAAAGTAAGCTATGCGTATAGAATCAAATCTGTGCAAGAAGGAGGAGGTCATTTTCACCAATGATAACTCATGACTTTGAGCTTCCTACACATTCGTAAGGGCCTCCCTCTCTCGCGGCCACTTCACCGAGGGGAAGTGGCTTATTACTAAATTACTTTGTACAGTCCAACTCACAATTTCAACTATATATCTCATTTTTTCTCCAAATCATATACATATCTGGAATAGCTTCCTGGAAATACATCGATTAATTCTCGCTTTTTATGCACATATCAACTATGACATTAACGGAAATTATGGAAGTTAATTATGAATAAATTAAATGGAACTATTCGCGGGCATAGATGAAAATTATAGTTGTTGCTACTCTATCTTTCTCATCTCTCCTCTCTCGCTCTCTCACACACATTTATTTTTTCTCTCTCACACTTACCCCACGGTAGAGCTAGTCCATCCGAGTTGATGAATTGAACCAGTGTAGACCCGCGCGAGCTCAGTGTCGTGACTCACGCGATTTAGTTCACCATCAAAAAAATATGGTGTATTTTCGTTATTATTTCAGCATTAAACAGATAAATTCAATCCTAGAATAAATTAGGTAAATAAAACAGAAAATAAGTTAACAACAGGCAGGAAAAAATGGCGAATCAAGTGGGAAAGAAGGAGTACAGTAATCATACTGAAGACTCTAATCATCATCGTCATCGACATCATCATCATTCACACCAAAACCAGGATCATCAGGTTAATCCGGAAGGTGGTGAAGAGGATGTGGATAAGGAATGGGAGGATTTTACGCAATTGATGGCAAAATTGCGAGAAAATCGAACAGACAGGCCCAATAGGTATTGATCTTGATGAATACGAGAAAAATTCTGAATCATTTCTTGTTCAATCACACATCAATGTATATATATAGCAAATAGATATACATGTATGTGTGATATAAATATTCATGGCGATAATCATTCGTGTATCAGGCCATCGCAAGCTTTCTACCCATGTCCACCACCAAAAGATGATGACCAACCGGAGTTTGATCCTTTTGACTACATAAATACAATAGTAAGGACGCCAATATTGTCCACCAATTCGATAATGCATGCACTACTACAACTGAAACACATTTGGGATACAATTGCATGATGTGCCCGTCTTTAATCCTCATCATAATCATTATTATATATAAAAATATATGGGAGATAATGCAATTGTGTTTACTGATCAATGCGTGGAGGACACAATGTTCTCGTCCGCTTCCTCATCGGCCTAATTGCTATTTAAACATTATTGCGTATTTTTTCATACATTATAGCATGAAAAATATGCATATCGAAGCAAAAGAGAATCATACGAGGATATCTGTATAATATTGGAATTATGAAATGTGAATTGTAATGGTAGCGGGTTACTACTGGCGCTGAGAATTGCGTGGGCGTGCGTATGCAACCTTGCGATAATGAGCACGCGAGCAATCAAAAGAGTTGGTGAGAGAAGGAAAAGATGCTGATGCGACCTTGCATTCTGCGAACACCATTTGATCTCGTGTTTCATATGCAGACATATATCAGCTATGACTTTTGTTGTTCATATAAAACAATTGAAAATGTTGTTTATGATCGCGACAATAATCAGAATGAATAAATTGCGTTCATTTAATGATTGGCTTGATGAGATTTATATAGCTGCGATTGTCCACTCAACCGTTGTGCGAGATTGTAAGGCTCATCACTGTATAATGTAATGATTTGTATAGTCTTGTTATGCATATTAGTCGGTGTACATAATGTGAATGGGAATTATTCAGCTGATGTATAATCTGATGATGAAAGATGCGATGATCATGTGACAAAGCAGCGTATGAGCATTTTCTAGTCCAATATTGCATTCTATGTATGCATACCAGATGCTCATGCATATTTATCATTGTTATTCATCGTGATTTATCGTCATTTTTATTTTCTCACCATGGCAGAATATAAATTTATCATTTGTAGGTTTAAAGTGACATTTAGTTATTCAGGTCCCATAACTAAAATTGGAATACTGGGGCCGATTGCCCAGTAGAACGTGGTCATTCTTGACGTCAATGATGCTTCCGTCATGAGTTGCACAATGAACGAATCATAACGATTGTTCAGATTATATGCGCCCTTTCTTCTTGAAATTTCATAATACTTGGATATTTCAAATTGCATTTTTAACTGGCGCGACAGTTCAATCGAATTTTTCTTCACGCAGTTATTTTTACTCACGAGCCACACTCTTGAACATACTGATGTCGAGAACTGCCAAATGATCAAAACTCGTCTGGCATATTAGCATGCCAGTGAATAGTGGGATTCCCCTGAGAACGGATGGATACTTAAATGCTGTCCAAAACATAATCTTTAAACTGTTGGTGAGAAAAAAAGAATCATAAATGTGTGATCTCAAAATGTGTTACAAACATTTTTCTGTTATTTACATTATGAATTATGTTTCAACAAATACACTTTCATATGTTTTTAAAATGTTTAATATGAATATCAAAGTGCCACTCACGTTTGATTGCTTTTTCTCGGTGTCAATATGGCAGAGAATAGTATTATCATCTTTATTGTGAGATGATGTTGAGGTGTAGGACACGACCCAGCCAAACAAGCCACCGATGACAATTGATGACCTTATAATCATGTACTCACACTTTAGGTAAACAATAGGGAGGGACAATGTGGGATTCACTAGTGCAGCTGCAATCTAAAAATAATAAATGTCGAGCGATGCCAAATTTCGAGCAAATTCAATGCTAGACAGTGGGCAATTCGTGTTTCAGTCACCATCTAGTCACCAACATATCCAATTCAATATTATTGTTTATCATTCATTTACGAATTATTTGTAATAATCAGAAAATTGTGAAAACATTCAATATATGTTGTTGTGCAATCGTGATTGACCGCGTCCGTGGAGCCATGAATTCATCAATTACTTGAGATGAACTTCTGCGAATCTAATTAAAAGAAAACAACATAAAAGATTAATTTCTTATGCCGGCCACTGTCCTTAATAGGGCTTATTTCGTTTGCAACGATGAGTACGTTGTAAGTGAAAGCCATCCCAAATACAAATATCAGATAATACTGTCAAACGATATTTAAAAAAAAAAAATAACATTACTGCATCACCAATAATTTTGCCACCCAATATATGTTTTCCCATCTGCTGCATTAAACATAAACACATGTCATATAACCCACAGTATCTCTGAATGCAATGAAATATATTCACTAAAAAGCCTGCTGAGTTTGATGTTCATCCATAATTTGATAAAAAAAAACCATGAAGTAAATGTTCTGAAGAAATTATTTATAAATGCTTACCTTCATATTTTTAATAGATGTATGGTCGCTATACCAAAGATCTCGGTGAATTTGCGAAAGAAGAAGCGCGACGACTTAAATCGAACGATAAGGTTCGAAGAAAACTGGATAAAGTGCGAGCTGAAGAATTGAGGAAATCCAGACGTGGCCCTTTATGCAGGAAGGCATTAGCACTATTGGCATTTGTATGGAAACACACAGGTGCAAGACTCGGTGAAGATTGGGTTTTTCTTGCCCTCCTTGGTATCATCATGGCTCTCATCAGCTATGCGATGGACCGTGGCATTTCTATATGTAATAATGGTAAGATATTATTGTAAAATTTCAACCTAAAATGATTTCAATATAAGATTACATTGATTTTTCATTGTAATTCCAGCAAGAATATGGTTGTATCAAGACTTGACCTCACATCCAGCACTTCAATACCTTGCGTGGGTTTCTCTGCCAGTTTGTTTGATTTTATTCAGCGCCGGATTCGTTCACATCGTTGCGCCACAAAGTATCGGTTCGGGCATTCCTGAAATGAAAACTATTTTACGTGGCGTTGCACTGAAAGAATATTTAACATTCAGAACACTTGTTGCCAAAATTATTGGATTGACAGCGACATTGGGGTCAGGTTTACCTTTGGGTAAAGAAGGTCCATTCGTTCATATCGCAAGTATTGTTGCGACACTCCTATCAAAATTGGTGACAAGTTTTCAAGGAATATATGAGAACGAGAGCCGGAATTGTGAAATGTTAGCGGCAGCATGTGCGGTTGGTGTAGCATCATGTTTTGCAGCACCAATTGGTGGCGTTCTCTTCAGTATCGAAGTAACAACAGTATATTTTGCTGTGCGAAATTATTGGCGAGGATTTTTTTCAGCAGTTTGCGGTGCCACAATGTTCAGGCTGCTGGCCATTTGGTGTCAACGTGAAGAAACTATAACAGCCATGTTCGCCACTAATTTTACCATGGATTTTCCATTTGATCCTCAAGAACTTTTCATTTTTGCACTGATCGGAGTAGGCAGTGGACTCGGTGGTGCTTTCTACGTTTGGTTACATCGTCAATATGTTATATTCATGAGAAAGAATAAGAGCATGAATTTATTTTTACAAAAAAATCGTTTTCTATATCCGGGAATTGTTTCCTTGATTGTTGCAACTGTATCGTTCCCAATGGGTTTGGGACAGTTTATGGCTGGTGAATTGAATACACATAATCAAGTTCAAGGCTTATTCACTAATTTTACATGGACTAAAGAACGTTTGAGTGTGGAAGAAAATAGCATTGTCAAACATTGGACGACTCCATACTCAGATGTGTTCATCGGTCTCTTGGGTTACGTTCTTTTCACTTTCATTTTCTCCATCATCTGCTCTACTGTTCCAGTGCCATCGGGTATATTCATTCCAGTTTTTAAAATTGGCGCAGCGTTAGGGAGAGCAGTGGGCGAAGGAATGGCACTCTGGTTTCCCACTGGTGTTCGCTATGGTGGTATCAACACTCCTATCACACCAGGTAACTCTCACAACTGAAATCATACCAATAACTTGTGAATCAACATGTGAATTTATGTCATTAGGTGGTTACGCCACTGTTGGCGCTGCGGCATTCTCAGCTGGCGTCACACATACCATCTCCGTGAGCGTTATAGTATTTGAAATGACAGGACAAATAACACATATTGTGCCAATAATGATTGCGGTATTGATAAGTAATGCAATTGCGGCTTTACTTCAACCTAGCATCTATGACAGTATTATTTTGATTAAAAAGCTACCATATCTCCCGGATTTACTGCCATCGAGTTCTGGTGAGCTTTCAAACATGACTTCAATAAGGTTACGCTGCTATATACTAGATTGAACATAACAAAATCAAATCACAGACAGTGTCAATTCTATATTTTTCTCACAAAAACGATGCGATTATCATCATATTTCATTCTGCTACTTTCCATAACAGAAATCATAACAATTATCATAATTATTCATGGAACATATTTTAACTGATATATTAACTTTTCATCTCATTTTCATCTCATCCAGAATCGGATTTAATTCGGGTAAGATGTTGACTAGATAAAAAAAAATTATAACAAAAAAATATATATATCATCAACGAAATATTCCACCATACGTGATTTTCATTCAAAATTTATAGGTATGTACAATATATATGTGGAGGACTTTATGGTGAGAGATGTCAGATACATCTACCACGGTATCAGTTATCAAAAATTGAAGGACACACTGAAAGAAAATCGAAAACTCAGGGGATTCCCTTTGGTTGATCATCCTGACTCTATGATACTTCTTGGTTCTATCCAAAGATTGGAGTTGATAAAATTGATTGAGAAACAAATCGGGCGAGAGCGCCGACTGCAGGTGATTTTTCTAGAGTTTCGCATGAATCACAGCCATATTTAACATATTTGTTCAATAGAAGAATAATTGGTGAATTGATATACTAACGTTTAGGTAGCGCAAAAATTGCACAAAGAGGCGGCGGAGCGTGCAAGAGAAGAAATGGAACGTCAATTGCGAGAACAGGAAAGAACTCGACGACCATCGAGGTTCGAAGTTATCCCAGCACCAGATATTCTGAAAATGCAGCGTCAAAGCGTCAATGATTTGACGTTTTCAGGCAATGGCTCATCGGATCATCATACGTATCATACCCCCATGTTTGGATCTCAACCCAAGAAATCAATATTAAAAAAAACCAATTCCTTCACATTGAAGGGGTTCAGTCCACTAGCAAGTCCTGCTGTGACCCCGTACACGACTGTAACAGGTGCAGAGAGCAGAATTCGATTGGCATTCGAGGCAATTTTTCGTAAGTCTGCGACTCTACAAGATGTCGATCCCGATCCTGAAGTAGGGTCCGTCAATAATACACGAAGAGATAGCGCTGATGATGCAAACATTCCTGCCCACACACCGATGTTGGCACCTAGTCCTGCGGCTTCGAAAAAAGTTCAGTTGGTGAGACGCAAGTTTCCTCTCATGTGTTAAATCAAAGTTACGAGTTGAAGAAATAATTAACATTCAGGGTGGTTGATTATCTTTTAGCCAAGGGAGCGAGTGATAGATATGTCCCCAGAAGACCAAAAATTATGGGAAGAAAGTGAAATGGCGCTCGACGTGGATTTTACACGTTGTCATATTGATCCAGCACCATTTCAACTTGTAGAACGTACATCTCTACTAAAAGTTCATAGTTTATTTAGTATGGTAGGCGTTAACCATGCCTATGTAACAGCCATAGGAAGGCTAGTGGGAGTGGTGGCCCTGAAGGAGGTGAATATCACTCATGTCTGCACCCTGCCAATAACAAATTTTTAATGTAATGATCCAATATAATTATTTTAACTTCCAGTTGCGGAAAGCAATTGAAGACGCGAATTCTGGAATTCCTCCAGTACATGCTGTCAACGATGTTCATCCTGCTGTCTCCGTATCAAGTCTGGTACGCAGTGAAGTAAACTCAGAACTAAAACCCGAAGAGAAATTGAATTCGATAGATATTATTGATGATAATGAGACAGGAAAAGAAAACAAGGTCTAAAATCCTGGTCACGATAAAGAAAAGAAGAATTCAAACGTATATAGAAACAAAAAAAAAATAGTCATTAGTGGATGAAACAAATTTATGTGATAGTCTCGTCAATTTGACTTGGCCTGATGTGCGAATGATGTATGGACTACGTGTCTTATCATTTTCAACCTATTATTTGTTCTGTAGTTTATAAGTTAGTGGGATGTAAAATAGTGTTTGATGAATTGCGGCTGGCTCCGTATAGCCAAGGTATTTATTTTTATTATCTCATCGTTTTCGTGATTCATCCAAATTGCTTTGCACACACGTTACGTATACATACAACACATGGTATTTTCTCTGGATTCATTGACAAGTATATATTTATTTTCAGTCAATGTGGCCTTATAAAATCGTGATTGATTGAAAAATGTTTCGCGCCGAGTCAAATTACGCAAAAATGATTTTTCATTTCGGGCGATTATGTAACTAGATAACGTGGTAATGTCAATTTCGATGATAATGAAAATAATATCATTTTAATAAGAACAAGATAGGATGAGAGTATGAAACAAGTACAGTCGATGGATATATTTTAATGATTTTAATTAATTAATCTATCAATGTTATAATCGATTCGAAGAGATGTCCATCGAATACGATACATGAAGATAAGTCGGTTTACATTCCATCCAACGCGTTTAACAAGAAATATTATTTAATGAATACAAACACAAAAAAATATCTATGGGAAACGAATACTGTAGAAAATGTCATTGACTGGAATTAGTCGAATGGTTACGTGATAGAAAAATTAGGAATAAACGAATAATAGTATAATTCACTTCGTTCATGTGTAAATAGATGTGTACATAGAATCAGATTATATTTTCTTATAAATACATACAGATTATGAGAATTTAGACAAAATGAATGGGCTGAGATACCGCGATTATATATATATATATATATATATAGCGCTATATATATAATTCTCCGTGTCGAGTGCCAAATATGTTTAATAATACCAATGGACACTCTGAAAATTTATATATACTTCAAACATTTAAAGTTAGTGTGATTCTGCAATATTTTTATCAGAAATGAACCAGCCATGCAAACATTTGGGTACTGGTCCGGGCGTTTTAAATGTTGCCCGCCCGATCTCTCGCATTGTTTTTGCATCCAATATCAATAGACAAACGTCCATTTCCTTTTCTCTCCCAAATATTGCAGCACTCACGATCACTCCATCATCTTCATTCTATCAATAACGAACAAAATAATAAATGTACGTTTTTGAAAACATTTTCTAAAGTTTGTTGACTTCATGTTGTATTTGCAATTAGAAGAATATCTGTAATAATTACTTGTGCACCAGGACGAGGAACGAAAATTGGCTCACTTGGATAAAGACCATATTCATTCCACAAAACTCTTGTCTTTGTCTTTGTGTCAACCTTGATTAGCTTCGAAGATTCATGGGTAGAATAGAATAAATACTCAGTTGTGATATAAATTATTGACATGTAATGAATTAAAGAATAGATGGGGGAAACTTACTGATCCAGGATTATCACTGTCAACATCACTCGAGATAGCATAAAAATAACGATATTCGCGACCAAGATACCGATCATAATTGAATCTTGGTGTTTCGCACCCTAAATCGCAAATGAGTTCGGGTTTAACGAAAACTTTGCCATTAGGAAGACGATATGCTGATGCTTTTCGTTGTAAAATGTTATCCCGAAAATGTATTTTTTTCTTATCGGCTGAAAATTGCCCTTGAAGTTTATGCAACTTCCGATGTATTGGTTTCATCTGTATCAAATCGACGTCAGGAGATAAGTTCGAATTCGGTTCCTCTAACGGGAGGATGAAACGAAGAGGACGTCCTCGAAATAATTTCGCGTAATCAGGGTTGTTTGGCATATTTTTCATCGCCTCCACATACATACAGTTCAACATCTGAGCGTCACGATAGCATGAAATATCGATAACAATGAAATCACCATCTTGAGTCTCAAATTGATTGATTATATGGAGAAAAAAAAACGCCTCCGCAACAAATGTCCTCTCCAGTTTGCCAGTATGTCTCGATATCACATGGATCAATGTCTGTTAGAGAATTAACAAAGGTAAATATGATTGCGTAATCAGATATTGGGTTTGAAGTTATAACAAACATCAAACAACTAGATTCTGTAAGTGTCGAATAATTCGATTAAAATGTCAGTATTTATGTATCGTGTGATCCAATCAAAAAGGTCGTTGGAGCCAATGATTCCACTTTTGAGATGTTAAGATTTTCGAAATAGTTCGCACTGGACTCTCATAATCTCACGAGGAAAAAAAGAAACCTCTTCACATTCTGTTACTTCTAATGCCAAAAGAACGCCAAGTGGCGCGTACGACCTTTTGATTTTAGTCACGCGATATATTTACATTCTCGTTCTCGTGCCATTTCAAGCATGTGCTCATCGGTTCTTTTTTTATTTGACACGCAGCCAATGTGAAGAAAGATATGGCCAATGGTTGTTCCACAATTATAAAATAGTTTTCCGTTATTCCAAATGTATGCATGTATGATGGATTCACTAGCCACCTTGATGGAATAGTTGCAACAATGGAAGCCTCATCGAACATTGATTTTTTCTCCTCATTATCTGAATCATAAATAACACATTTAAACGAGACTAATTTATTGGATGATTCAAAGTTTATATCTCACCATCTGTTTCTGGACAGGGTGAAAATTTGACAACATTATAAGCCGGGCCTCTTGATGTTATACTCAAACCTACATTGAATACCGTCAAATCTGACATTATGTGTGGATGGGAAGTGTGATTTATTATCGTAAGGTATTTAGTCAAATTGATTCTATCTGTTGTCTCCAGAGTATTTGGATCGATTCGATGGATGACTGGAGACTCAGTAAAAGTATATAATTCATCACCGAATGGATAAACCGAAATCATTGAATTGTCTGACATGTTCTCTCCAGGTTTAAAAATAGCTGCCACTCTGTAAGTGATAGATAAATAAATATAAATTCTTTGTTTTCATTATTCTGAAACAACAAATTAATCTCATATGAAACATTTGAAGCCTCTAAATGTTTCACTATCAATCATTTTGAATGATATATCAACACTTGTGGATATTCACATAATTCATCGTATCGTTTACATGATTGCATATGTAGCGATGTACCATGAATTTGGTTCACAAATGAGGCGTTATAATTTTACGAGCGATTGCTACTAGAGATGAAATATCGAGTAACAAGGAAGGGTTTCACCTCCGGAAAATGGTCTGGCATGGATCAGGAGTAGCTCGTGTACCGAATTCTGTGACAACAATTCGCTGTGCTTCATGATTTTTTTTGAAAACATCTGTTCTCACGAATCTATTTTGATAAGTCACTTCGCCTTTCATAATATGAAACCTATTTGAAATGGAATTATCGATTGTACATAGAACACATAACAGAAAGCTGGGCGATATTGCAGCTCCTAATATTAAATTCACCTGTGAAGCAATGCAGAACTATCGAACAAATGATCAAACTGATATTCACCAACTTTTAAACTGCCCGGACCATTTCTCAATAATACGCCTTTTAGCCACAATGGAATATGTCCAGTAACATCACCCCTAATTGGTTCAATCACCTCCTGTTCGCATGATCTCATCCAAATCGAAGAATCTACCTCAGGCAAATTGTTAATATTTTCTTTGACATCATCGTCCTCCTGAGGCTTTCTTTTACTCTGGAAACCCAGAATTTTTTGTGAAGACTCTGTTGTTTTATCAACATCAAAATAATCATCGATCACATTCAAATTATTCGATTGGAAATTATTCACCGACCGTGCCCGATTTATTAATTTGTTTTTCGGCATTTTTATTGGAATTTTGATGTACAATTTCCCGAAATAAATTTCCCCACAATTAATTTATTCACTATCTTCGTCGTTCTGTATTTGATTGTCCGCGTGAGCATCCATCAATGGTCTCAAAATAGCAGACAAAATTTCGTGAATACGTTTGTGAGTAAAATCCATTTTGGAATGTTGTCACACCGAGTTACAGTAACAAAATGACCATTTCTCGACCTAGAACCGTAACCTTCGATATCAAACATTCCAATCAATTTAATTTGTAGTGGAATCCCTACAAAGAATACCATGACCTTCACGTGGATTTATTCAAAACACACGCGCAGTAACTTCACGTGGGAATATTGTATATATTGTTTGGACGGCCAAGTTCACTCCGTATCTCCAATAAAAATTGACTTGATTGAACTAAAGCTAATCCAAAAAGCTGTGTCTTGTCAATAAATCAAAGCCCAATAAATCGAATCATTGCAAAATGCAAATGCATTCGAATTAAAGTGAATACATGAACAAATATTTAAAGCTCATTCTATGCGATGAGCAAGCATACAACACAGTTGCATTGAGTTACATATTGGCATATGACACCGTGCTGGGAATATTTTTGGAACAAAATCAAGGTCTTTCACATTCATGCTCCCTCATCTCTTGATAAATTCTCATTTTGATATTCTTATAACATAAACCCACAGCGATTCAAATAATATTATTGCCCATTCTATTATCTTAAATACGTCAATGTTGATCTGAAAAAATGAAAAGATTGATTATGTATTGTTGAACTATGCAGGAAAATTTTCTCTGAACAATTTACTAACCGGTTTATAATATATTACATTTTTTTCCTCATATATATATATATATATATATATATATATATATATATATAAATTCCCACTCGTGATGTGATGATTATCGTAAACATTGCTACCGCTAATCGATATGTTTCTTGCTCTTGTATAATGATATTAAACTTACGTGAGAATTGCAACATATATATTGTCATTTCATATTATAGCACTGTTATTTCACCTCAAGCATACACGAAATTGCGAATATTTGTGAAATCACTTAGTGTTATATTTACATGTGCCAACCAAATATCTATAACGCAAAATACTTCGAAGGTCATTCTTAAATTTTTATTTCAGTCTCCAAAAGCATTCATACTGCCAGTGATCATAAAAAAAAATCATACCATTGATTAGAGATAAACTGAAACGTCTGAAAGTGATTTCGTATTGAAAACAAGAGAGAAGAATTGCTGAGTAAAGAAAAAAATATACCGCCGACTTAATAATTATCATCGGAAATACGTCATGAAATAATATTAACAGAAGCGATTAAAGATTAGAGACCATCACATGTGCTTGAGGGGAAAAGGGATACACAATGAGTGTAAACATATCACATGCAAACACGTGACGAATCAACAAGTGATAACAATATTTTTTTCATTTATAAAAAAAAAATTAACGAAAAATGCCACGGGGAATGAGACCCTCGACCTCTCATCGCTTTCCCTCTCTTTAGTGATACTAAACATATACATGGCTGAAAACAGGTTACACATTATATATTTAATATTGAGCACTCGAGATAAGTTGCGATATGTATACATGTGACAAGTACTCTCTCTTTTCTATATTATTCATCTTTATCTTGCGAAACCCATGATTGATAAGCCAATCTCATATTTTTCTGGTACACAATTATCATATTTGCCAGACTCAGATCATGAAGCTTTGAAGAGGCGCATGACCACGTGGGTGTTGAAGATTATGAGGGCGCTGGTGCTGAGCTCCCCCGCGAATGCAATTGATTTAATTGGCGCCAAGCAGTCTGTATATACAGGGATTCCTCCTTCTCTGCCAATCAACTAACATGATTGACTAATAAAATGAGACTTTTGGGTAAATTTTATCCATCATGTTTTATTGATTCTATCATATAATTGAGGACATCATCAACACTAACTCACTGTTCATGTCTATATTTATGATGAATATTTATTTTGAAACGAAATTTTGACATACGGAATTTATTTATACATTTATTTATTTCAAACGCAAACATTTGTCTGTTCCATAAATAATACTCCGGATGATCTTTCACATAACTTCCTCAATTGTATATATATAAAATGCTACACATCTTTCTATTCCTCATTTCAGTCACTGTAAATTCATCCTATTCATGTTGTGATAGGATTGTTTTTATTCACCCTATTCTCGGAACGTAGCATTTGAATTATTAATTTGTATAAATATTCATTGATCGTTTTGCTTGCAAGTCCTTCATATTGGCAGACACGCAGTGGTCACGCGACACCACGTGAAAGTGTCGTAATATAATGTTGAACGAGGTAGATACATGATAATGATGTAAGACCATGGAAAATTGCTGTTGTATTGATTGTTTGTTGAAATGAATTCACATCAATTAAAACTCCAACTTTCTTACAGAAAATATTCCCATTTGAATGACTGATATTGAGAGCAGTATGAAGGAAACTAATCAGACCTTTTTCAACATAAAAAAAAAGTGTTGAAGACATGGAGCTTGTGATAAAAAAAAAAGGCGATAGTTGGTGGCATAGTCTTGTGATAAAGACACTGCCCACATCTGCGTTTATGGCATTTGCATTTTAAACTTGGGTGCGTGACGTTACAGAATACATTAACAACAATGTCAGTCAACAAGAATTACGAGACGTTCAGTGGTAGTGGATCGTCCCGGTGAGTGCATTATAAGTAGTATATAACTGTGTTTGCTTCATCGCCTATTCCGCATACTCCTACTCGTATCACACATCAATTACAACTATTTTCATTATTAATGGATATTGGAAATAAAATTGACTTTAAAACAAAATTTCAGACCAAAAACTTCATTAAACGGTAGACAAAAGAAGAAGGGAATTTGAATTCGTTGATAGTGTAACTCAACACGTCGCTTCTTTTCTTTATTGCATTCATTCGAGAGATAATTCGAGAGGATATCAGTACTTGCAGTAGGTCAAGAGAAAAAATTTCGTATAAAACTGGTTCAAATAAATAAATAAATCATATGAAATTTGTGGAGACTCAAAAATGGATATTGAAGACTTCAACACAAATCTAAATTATGTTTAATTTAATTAATATCATATTCTTTTTTTCTAAGCGTGTTTTATTTCCTCTCCCAATTATTTGCTCGAGATCAAATCCGAGTGATACGAAGGAGTCTCTTATCACTACATTGTAAAAAACAGGAGGAGAAAAAAAATTGACGAAAAGCCGAAAGTAAATTCATCATTCAACACATCCAAACCAAATGTTTTTTGATCTATTTACTTTTGTTGAACGAGAGCATTTACACATCTCAAATACAAATGTCTGAAATAATTGATTAGCAAGTAAAAATTATAAACGTGTAAAGAAATAATTTTGTAGGTCACACATCCCATAGGTTCTAATTAATTTCTAACAGAGCAGTTTGATTATTTATATCGTTTGTGTACGTCATAGGTGAAAATTCGAAGAAAATGATTTAGATGGCGAAACAAATTATATAGATAAATGTACGCACGTATTTATACTGATTTTTTTCCCATGGCATAAACTATTCAATTGAATTGTTAATCTTCTATTTGAAGGTGAGTCCCCTTATCAGAGCAAACGCGATGAGGATTACGATAAGGAAAATTCTCTTGTATTTTCATAATATCTTCACTCGTTATTTTATTTTCTTTCCCATTTTCCAATCTTATTTTCTGCTGTACATTGGACAAACATATCGTCGAAAATACATCGAATTATTTATTGTTATTAAAAATAATATAATTCGAATGAATGAATATAGAGGAGTGTTATGCGCAGTGCTGCCTTCAGGTGAGAGCTTAAAGTTTCATAATGCGCGCGCAAGTTTGGACTTGATAAAAGTGGGGAATTATCCCCGCTTTCCACTTTTTTAACGTCATCATCGTGTCCTGTACACGCGCACAACAACACGTAGCGTACTGGCGGGCTTTATGTATATAAAGCTCGTGACATAAAGATGCGTGAGTACATTTGCTTGGCGGTACTTTAAAAGTGAGCCGTGTTCTTATATACGCTATGTGCAGTGGAAAACTTTGATCTTGAAATAAGAGAAATAGAAATATTCTATTTCAATAAATACTTCATTTCTTTAATAGAATTAAAAAAAAATAGTTGAACCCAAATGAATCGAGAAAAAAGGAATAAACTGCTATCACTTCAATCACACCTATTGAATTCCTTGAAAATAGATTCAACTAATCGGCGATAACCCTTTTTTTCATGTGAATTAATTAAAAGAAATTTGTGCAGTTGGTATAACATATGATTTTTTGAAATCTCCACTTCATAACACTGTCATCCGACAATATAGATAAAAAAAAAATGGATGAGTGAGTATCTGAAATGATAACACAATGAAACATATAAATAAATAAATGTTTGATACTATATTTCTTTAGTTTTTTGAACTGTGAAATAAAATATTTCATATGCGTGAATTTGCTTACTCAAGAGATAAGAAAACAGGATCTATTTATCGTGCATGATGTGATATTCAATCTATTAATATTCATTATGCAGACGACATTTCAGCTTTCAAACGACAAATCATATAATATTATGATGTTTTTCATGCCATAATCAGTGACATAAATTAGAGAGAAAAAAAAAGAAAAACGAAACAAAATATATCCTGTGATCTGTCAATGAATTTATAATAAAATCTACCACATTCGTAGACATTTAATCTCCACGACTATTTCATACCTTATCAGTTTTTTTACTTGCACATGATTGTATACATTTTACATTCATCAAACACAGATGTCATTCACCTGTGAAATGATATGACAAAATTACTATACCAAATCGTTTGCTATGACTTAATGCCCACATCATCAATTGACATTCAGTATCATGCGATAACGTATAACAAATCATTTGACATCAATTCTATTCGCAATCAAATTAGCAATTACATAACTGTAGAATTGGTGGCTATTTAATTGTGTTTAGTGCTAAGGTGATGGCCAATGTCCTTGTAATCGTACAACGTTCAAAGTCAAAGCGTGAAAAACTAATTTACTCGCGAGATAAGAAGAAAATGTGAAGGAGAGACGAGTGAGATAGTGAGCTATAATGGAAAGAAAGAAAAAAAGACAGAGGCGATCTTGCAATTACGAGCACATTCTATGAATCATTCTTGTGCGTGGCAATGTATTTAATTATTTTCGCACATATATATATATATATATATAATAAATTCTACTTTCATTCTTTAAACTCCTCCACTTCCACGTTATCATCACTATCATCATCATCATTATCATTCCTTTATCATTGCTTAATTCGAGTTTAGAAATAATATTGGAATCATTAATGGCATTCGAACACAGTACGAAATATGTGAAATATAAAAAAAAAGATAAAACGACTGTTAGTCAAAGACAAAGGAAGTTTATAAATAAATGTAGGTTGTGAATGCGACTTCCAAAGACGTGACATTCTTCACGTCACGCTCACACCCAATGCACATATACGAAAAACCCATCCTTAAAGCAATTTTAAATAATTTCGAAAGAAACAAAAAAGAAATGAAATGTTGATAAATGTGCGATATGAAACAATATCAAGCGACTTCATAAAGTCATAGCGTTCCATTCATTCTAATAAATCGAGACGTCCTATTGTAAATTTATATGATTCTCTCCTATGAAAATAGAGTGTTGCGCGACCTTATAGTAATTTAAAAGAAATGCTCAGATCATTTTGTTTATCTGTATTATCGTAGCGCGAGTGCACACTCGCGCTATCGCTATCTATTAACGACCATTTAAAATGCCTTCAATTGGCTTAATCAAGGTAACGCACAATCATAAATTCAAACGCCAGTATTAAAGGATCGCTTCATAACTCGCTAACGTCAACAACAATGCCAATTGTATAAACACCCACCAACTATTATTTTCGTTTTATATTGCAGAAAGGAATCTATCAATGAAAATGAGAAAAATACTCTCATGGAACATGACAAGATTCTACCAAAAATCCAACCAGCCGGTATTACTGAAAGTGAGAAGCTTTTTCTCGCCCCAAATGGGCACAACATAGATACAGGGACACGTCATGTTTCACATAAGAGTACCATGAAACAAGTTTTTGCTGCATTTGTTGCACAATTAGGCACAGTTAATACTGGGATGGTCTTTGGTTTCTCGGCCATTGCCATTCCACAACTCCAAGATCCCAGCAGCACCATAGTCATTGACGAAATCCAAGCATCATGGATAGGTAATAAAAAAGGCGTTAACTTTCAGTAAAACCAATGAGTATGTAAATGAATCTAAATAGTTGAATATTTTATGTTGAATTGCAGCTAGTATGTCGTCTATTGGAACGCCGATTGGCTGTTTCTTATCAGGTTATTTGATGGATCGAATAGGACGAAAACGATCATTATTAATAACCGAAGTGCCAGCAATACTCGGATGGCTGTTGATATATTTCTCAACCAGCGTGGAGATGATTTATGCCGGCCGATTTTTTGTAGGATTGGGTTCAGGGATGGTTGGAGCCCCAGCGCGTGTTTATACGAGTGAAGTTACCCAACCGCATCTACGTGGTATGTTGACAGCATTTGCAAGTGTTGGTGTGAGCACAGGAGTATTATTGGAATATGCATTAGGAAGTGTCGTCCCATGGAAAACATGTGCGGCAATGAGCACAATAATCCCAGTCTCAGCTCTAGTTCTTATGTATTTCTACCCAGAGACACCATCGTTTCTTGTAGCTAAGAACAAACCAGATGCTGCGAAGAAAGCATTGACACACTTTCGTAGCAGCGCTGATAATCTTGAACAGGAAATAAATGATATCATTCATTTTTCGGATAAAAACCATTTGAAAAGACTCACGAAACCAAAAGATATTATCCGGGCATTGATTCAGCCAAATGCGCTTAGACCTTTTACACTTCTGTTCTTTTATTTTCTAATATATCAATGGTCAGGGACAAATGCCCTCACATTTTATGCGGTGTCTATATTCAAACAGTCTGGTGCAACAATGAATAAGTATACGGCGACAACACTTCTCGGTGTTGTAAGACTAATCTCGACTATTGTTGCTTGTGTTCTGTGTCGAAAATATGGGAGACGACCATTAACAATGATTTCATCCGTGGGATGTGGGCTTTCGATGCTTGGATTGGGTGGATATATGTGGTTAAATAAATATTGGATCCATCATCATATACCAGCAACATGGACATGGATCCCAGTATTCTGTATTTTCTCATATACGATTACATGTACTATCGGATTCCTGGTAATTCCATGGGTGATGATTGGTGAAGTTTATCCAGTCCAAGTACGTGGAATTATAGGTGGATTGACTACTATGTCAGCGCATTCATTCATTTTCATGGTTGTCAAGACTTTTCCATTTTTACTAGAGACAATCACTGAACATGGAACATTTCTTCTTTATGGCTGCATATCACTTCTCGGTACGATTTATTTCTATATTTGTTTACCAGAAACGAAGAACAGATCATTGCAAGAGATCGAGGACTATTTTTCGGGGCGTAGTTCGACACTAAAAACTGGACGATTATTCCGATTCAAATATGGCAAACGTAACGTTAGTCAAGTGCAACAAAATGAAATACTGCCTACATAATAAACTGCCACTTAGTGCCTCTACAATTGTAAATAACACTCCCTCATCCGACGAGATCTAAATTATATCACAACTATTGAAGTACTCGGTGATAAAACATAAAACTGAAAAATATCATTCGGGAGATCCCTACCACATAATGATAAGTGTTATTTATATAACAATAACTATTTTTATTTTTTTAATTAACGATTAATAGGAAGCAGACTTCAGTCTTCAATGGTATTGAAGTTGAAACGAGAATAAGAATGAGGGCAAAAATTGTAAATAGCAGATTTTAAGATGCACAATATAACTTATTTGTAAAAATAATTGTGATAGACATGATTTTATGTGTTTCTAAACGATATTATTCGTAGAAATATACGAGAATTATTATTTACAATGTTAATCTTTTCTTAGCACGTATACGATCCAGTTTTTCCTGCTCTGCTTTCAAAAATTGTCGTATCATCGCCTCCGGCAATATTTCACCACGATATTTCGATGGTATTCTCACATTATCCAGAATTTGCAGCCTCGATGCAACATAAGCTTCAGCATTAAACTGCTCAGCTTCACGAATTTGACCAAGTAATTCCTGATGAAATCCTTTCTCTCTCTGCAACTCACGCCGTTGCTTAATCTTACGCCAATAAAATTTCATTCGCTTTCGTAATTTTCGTCTTTTGTGTTTACGCATTTTGCGTCTACGAATGACAATCAAACGTGCTGCTTGCTTTTCAATTTTAATTCCAACTGTTGGAAGATTCAGCGACGTTTCTGGATGATTATCTTCTTTGGATTGCGGTGTTTGTATTGGATCGATAACATCCACATTGATATTCATAGGACGATCAATGATCTCGTTAATTTTTCTTTGTTGCGGCAGGCCCAGATCAATCATTGGATGACTCACCGTCAATCGTAGATTGGGTTCATAGTTTGATAAAAGTGATGGTTCAAAACTCACCGATGGATGATAGCACGATGAAATATTACCTTTGGTAATTTGTTGATAGCATGATGTAGAATATCTTGAACCCAAAGCACCTGATTTTTATGTGAAGCAGAGATTTCTATTAATAATTATGCACAAAGAGTATGTGTATTATTTTTGAGGTTATGAAATTCACTTTGAAAGAATAAATTACTTATACCTATATCTGCAACAATTCTGCAATTACTTACGCGTCACTGGGATCTTCAATTGTTTGAAGCACCGACCCAATATATTCGCCATCGTGTTTTAATCAGTTACGTTTCATTGAATTATCATTAGAACTCCACGATGAACGCATACGCCATTGATCGGCCGGTTGGCCGAATAGCTTGAACTTATCTAAACATAGTAAGTGGGCGCGAGGCGCAAGCAGCGCCATGTATCCCCACGATATATATCGAAACGTTGCCTCCCGTATATTCAAATCACAAGTAGTGATAAATTCAAAGCAATTTCTCAGTTTCGTCTACTCCTTATATTTAAGTGCTTTCGAAACATAATTGAATTTCCTTAATTTGTATAGTGTGCTGACAGTGTGATAAGATTATCAAGTAATTGAGGTGATTGATCATTTCACTAGATATGAAATATCAGGTAAACCAAATGCATATTTATTTCCTTTTTTGAAAAACAATGATGACTTATATCTTCGTATTTTGTGTTACCACTTATAATTCGGTATTTATGATTGTGTAAAAATGAATGATTAATTATTATTCAATTAATCCATACGGGTCTTGACGGTTCTCGTTGTGACTTTATCCTTTTCACTGAAACGAGAGAACAAAAATTGATTTAGCATATTTATGGAACATAATTTAGTATGAATATTGAATATTTTCCGAGCAAATATTACGTACATAATATGGACAATCGCACCCCAACCAGAAATGGCATCTCTGTCACAGGCATTAACCAGAGCTTGGCTGATTGTTTCGAATAAATCATCTGGCTCTAGGTCCGGTTCATAAACTGTTTCACACATGCCGTACAATTGTTCTTCGCATGTACCACCAACGACAAAATCTTCAGGTTCATTCAAACAGCCAATAAGATCCATATTACAGATGTATGGCTCGAACGTCTCTGGATCGAGACCAACAATGATAGGCTCAACGAAATAAGATCCAAACCTCTTTTCATATAACAGATTTGACACCACCGAAGCGAATGTTTTCGGGTGCATTTTTCTATTTTCTTTCAATTCATAAAGGTTCAATCGAAATCTTAATCGTTCCATCACTGTCTGAACATCAGTTGCGAGTCCAGGAATGCCCAAATAAAGATGTGGTCCCATTTCAAATATTTTTTGAAAATTTGTTGTTATTGTTTGAGCTTGAATACCAAATCTTCGATCGGCCGCAATCGCGACACAATTTTTCCCTTTCATCGCTATAATCGCGCCGCCATTATAAGCGAGGATACTCTGAAATAATAAGAACGAGAAAACACCATGAGTGATTCTGAATGCGAAATCTCCATCCAAATGAGTTGACGATTGAAAAAAACAATTCTAAACATGCAATGTCATTCGGTGAACGGCAACGTAACCTCAAATTCTGTATTCTGTCGAGTACAAAGAGATAATACACATATTCTCTTCATCTAAGTGATATATGGTATAAAATAAAATACTTTAATAATGCAGACTCATAACATACCATTTTCACTGTTTAGTAATCAGCACGACTCACTGAAAAATCGCTTCAAAACTTGTCGAAACTATGAAGTCTGAGCAACCATGAAAATATACAACGAGAAGTTGTCGCACATCAAAAAAGTGGGAGATGATAGGAAGAAGGATCTGACCAATACCATTCTATCCCCAATAGAAATTGCTATGACCAGAGAATACAAACGTTCATATAAATTCAGATGCACAGGGCGATATGACATTATGACCCCATAATTTGAAGTATTCATCACAGCCTGCAGATGTCCCTGCCATGAATATCTGTGCTGAATGTAAGAATGAATTGCAGAATCATTTTTCCCCTCTACAAATGCTTGTTTTCTGTACCATGAGGCACATACATACACATAATACAATATAACCCCCTCTACTTTATGATGACCACGGCTGGGAAAAAAAGATGGCAGTCCTGATGTTATTGAGAAGTACATAAATGAGTGTGTAATTATCCATTACTCAATGATTCGTTTCATCTGAATATTTCATGATATTTATTTTTATCACGAATTCTCTTTTGGAAAGTATCGTATCACTGACGCAGTCTGCAGTGACGATATACAAACTCTGCCATTGAAATTTTGACTAATTGTTGCACGTAAAAAATAAGGTGAAAAGAAAAAAAACGACGTGAGTATGTTAGCGTGGATCAGAGACGACAGTTATAAGTGTCATGCAATTTGCAACGAGTAATGAATTGCGTTACCCTAAAAGTAAGTGGAACGCAGTGGAAGGATCCATCAGTGATCGAGTCAGTAATAGTGCAATAAATTGCCTGGTTAGTATATGTATAATGTTATTATGAATTATTCAATGTTTACATGTTTTAATAGTCTCCATTCCTTACATGTTTCCCGAAATTATTTTTCATCAACCACAGAACTATAAACGGATTTGCTTGCAGAACGTGTATACATTATTATTTTTTTAACGCCAGTTTTATGCTTTACAACGTTAAGGATGTGCTATTGTACATCACGGTGGGCAATCAGCTGGCGAGTGTATCTTGCGTGGGTGTAAATACCCTGTCATAGAAGACACACATAAAACTCATAAATGTTAATTCTTCATTTTTTCCAAATTGCATCATACTTTCACATCAACTGAATGAGGTATAACCTTGTCATAATGAATGGTATTACATCTAAAGTAAAGATGCATTTGGGATTATATATAAGAATTTCTTGATTTGAGTTCATCGGAAATCAGTTTGTTTGCCTTACTGAACTTCATTCTTAATGCGCATATCTAAATGCATACTGTCGTTTTGTTTATCCATTTATTTATTTATTTTTTCCACGGTTGACCTCAATAACTGTACAATTGAAACGATGAATCGCAGAAAATTGGGCATCTGGACGATTGCCAAAATATTTCAGAATTAAAGGAGGAACATGTGTATACATGCGTATGCATACATACATAAATATATACCTGACAAATTGAAATTTACAACGAATAAAATTACTTTGCTTGCAGTCATTGATCATTAGAGTTGTTTTGACGGGAGGAACCGAGGAAGAAGAGTTGGAAGATAAAACCGAGAAGAGAATATAACAAAGAGAAGGCACTTATTAATAATGTCCTTGAAACCAAAAAAGGTGGATTTTGGACAAACATGGGGTGTCCTTCAAGAAACTGTAAAGGGTGTGATTACTCTCGCAGATATTCCACGATCTACGTGGAACGATCGTTTCAGGTACTTTACATAACTCGAATAAAACTTTCATCGTCCCAATATACTTGAGTATCAATCGTAAGCGAATAATTATATTACACTTCTAGTGATGTTTACTCATTGTGTGTGGCCTATCCAGAACCACTCGCTGATCGTTTATACAATGAAACCGAGCGTTTTCTGGACAATCATGTAATGCAATTACTCGAACGTGTGCGGAGCCAAGGCGAGAATAGTTTATTGCAAGCCTATCATCGTGAATGGAACGAATACTCACAAGGAATAAATTATCTCCATCGTTTGTACTTATATCTAAACCAACAGCACATTAAAAAACAGAAAATAACAGAAGCAGAAATAATATATGGTACATCATCACCAAACTCAGCTGATTATCAAGAACAAATGGAAATTGGTGAATTGGGCTTGGATATATGGAAGAAGAAAATGATCGGCCCATTAAAAGAGTCATTGGTGGCATTATTACTCGAGGGTATACATGCAGATCGCATGGGTGATGCTCAACCAGCTACTACTGACGTTATCTGTGGTGTCATTGAAAGTTTCGTTCGGGTAGAAGCATACAAGATGAAAGGTGAACTCGATATGTACCAAGAAACATTTGAAAAACCATTTTTAGAATCAAGTGGTGAGTTTTATTCACGCGAAGCATCGGAACTATTACAACAGTCAAATGTAACGCGTTACATGGAGCGTGTTACATGGAGATTAGGCCAAGAAGAACTGCGTGCACGTAAATTTCTTCATCACACTTCGGTTATTAAAGTACGTCATTGTTGTGAGGATAAAATGGTGACTGCGCACGTGACATGGCTACATACTGAGGCGGAAATAATGATTGAAAAAGAGAGAAAACGTGATTTATCATTACTCTATCCATTATTGCGACCGTTACCAGGTGCATTAACACCACTGATACAAAAATTAACGTCCCATATTACTTTACAAGGCTTGAATGCAATTGGGGCTTTACAAGGTGACAATGTACACACTCAATTCGTCGAAAATATGCTCGATGTTCACACCAAATATTCGGAGATGATCTCTGAAGTTTTCAAACGAGATCAGGCATTCATTGCGGCACTGGATAAAGCGTGTTCTGCAGCAGTAAATCATCGTCCCGTGCGACAGCCCGCGCGTGCACCCGAATTATTGGCTAAATATTGTGATTCATTACTCAAAAAATCGGCTAAGGGAATATCTGAAAGTGATATTGAGGAAAAATTGGCGAAATCAATAACCGTATTCAAATATGTCGATGATAAAGATGTGTTCCAAAAGTTTTACGCGCGAATGTTGGCCAAGCGGCTCATCCATCAGCAATCGCAATCAATGGATGCTGAAGAAACGATGATCGATCGTTTAAAGCAAACGTGCGGTTACGAATTCACTAACAAATTACATCGAATGTTTACAGACATGTCGGTGTCAATGGATTTGAATTCCAAGTTTATGGCAAACTTACGAGAACGTGATACTGAAGACCAACTTGGAATTAGTTTTGTGGTTTATGTATTGCAAGCCGGCGCGTGGCCATTGAGTTTACCGCCACCACCGGGTCCTTTTCATGTTCCACAGCAGTTAGAGAAGTCTATTCAATCATTTGAGACATTTTATCATGCACAGTTCAGTGGACGCAAGTTAACTTGGCTGCATCATTTGTGTCAAGGCGAGCTCAAATTCAACTGTCTGAAAAAACCGTATCTTGTCACAGTGCAAACTTATCAAATGGCGTTACTATTATTATTTGAGCATTGTGATTCGATTCCGTGTCGTGAGGCGGCAGCGAGCTTGAGATTATCCAACGATCAATTGATTAAACACGCATCAAGCCTTGTTGACTGTAAAATATTGAAAAAATCTAATGAAACGAGTGAATTAGATGAGGACACTATTCTCACACTCAATTTTGATTATTACAATAAAAGAACAAAATTCCGTGTCACTGGGGCCTTGCAACGTGATGCTCCCCATGATGCTGAAGCGACTCATCGTAGTGTGGATGACGATAGAAAACTTTATCTGCAGGCAGCAATCGTCAGAATAATGAAGAGCCGAAAATTATTGCGACATAATCAACTTGTGCAGGAGGTAAGTTTTGTAAATCAATGTTAAAAATATTCTTCCATACATTTTTCAACAAACACTGATATTAAATGCTTTTCTCTAGGTGCTAAGCCAATCGAAAGTGACGTTTGTTCCCTCGATCGGAATGATTAAAAAGTGCATTGAGGCATTAATTGACAAACAGTACATTGAACGGACTCCAAATAGCGCTGATGAGTACTCATATGTCGCATGACGTTCCTTTCGTCACTAAATTCATAAATAAAAATAAAAAAATCTGGAAAAATCAATTCAAAAATTTATTATTATTTGTTTCTTTCTTTTCAGATACTCCCACATGTTTTGTTTTATTGTTTCTTCTGTGTTCAAGAATGTCACATTTTTCGTTTACTGGATTGTAAATATTTTTGGCTACTAAAAGAAGTAAAAACAAAAAAAAAATATCAGTGCTCAGATAAAATTACATTCACATACTCAAATAAAAGAGGAGAATTTAACATGAAATATCCGATCATTATCGATGATCGAAGATGTTTCCTGAGGAATATAAGAATAAAACTGATAACACTGTGGGGGTATCTTCTATAAATGGTCGCTTTTCAGCTCCTCTAAATCAGCAAATTGAATCCCATACTAATTGACCTAAAATACAAAAATGTAATATATACGCAAAACTGAATAAAGATGACGTTACTATTTTATTCAAAAATATACTCGTCAATTTGCTTGCAATCGAGGATGAACAAAATTCGCAACTATCATTTCTCCATTTTTTCTATACAATTTTTATTGATAACTTTGACTCTCCATACTTTCAACAAGTGACTAGTGTAACAACTTAAACTTCATTTTTCCACTCTCCCTCCCTCTCTTTCTTGCATTCGCTCTGTCACCTTTCCATCACACCAGAAGAAAAAAAATAATACGAAAGAGGGTATATCATCAGCGTGGAGTCTTCAATTGTAGAAGATCTGGGTCCAGTAGAGGGTTATCATCAGCTTCAGACATTTTATTCAAACCGTTAATGATCAATGGAGATGTTGCAGCAACACTTGTGTATGGTGAGAAGCCAGCCCACTCCATCCCAAGATAAATCGATGGTGGACTGCCGAGCGGCGCTTCAAGGAGTAATTGTTCTGTGTTTGAATGTGGCTGGTGATGCTGGGGATGTGGTTGTTGGTGATGATGATGGTGATGGTGGTGGTGATGGTGCGGATGTGTTTGTTGTGTCTGCTGTTGATGTTGTTGTTGAATGTCATGACAAGTATCTGACGACAAATGCGATGACATTCCAACTTTACATTGTTTCTCTTGCTTTCGCCATTTCGCTCTTCTATTTTGAAACCAAACCTGAAAAAAATAAAATAGATAAACTCTTTTGTTATAAGTAAAAGTTGAGAATGAACTTGACACGACAACTTAGACAATACCTGAACACGGGCTTCTGTTAGTTGAATCCTCAATGCCAATTCCTCGCGAAAAAAAACATCTGGATAGTGGGTTTTTTGAAACGCCCGTTCTAACTCTTCCAACTGAAAATTTGTGAAAGTAGTGCGATATCTCCGTTGCTTTCTTTTCCCAACTCCAAGTGAGATTTGTCGATTGTCACTACCTGGACTGGGTGAGAAATCATAAGCTGTAACGAGATTAAAAAATTACACAACCTACAGATAATTTACTCGGCCGCTTAATGTATTTAGAAATAATTTGATTGAACTGGTAAATTACGTTAGGAACTCACAAATATAAATGTCTGTACGTTCGTGTGACACTTGAGTGGGGTTAAAGAGAACGTGAGAGATGGTTAAAAGCATTGAAAAACGAGGGAGATGGTCGGTTAATTAGATAATAAAAAAGGAACACCCCTATTGCAATAGCGACCAACGCACTACGCTTCTACTTTTTGTTTATCCTCTGCTCCCACAGTTTCTATAATGCATTTAAAATTGAGTTCACTTACTGAATTTAGCTGGGAAGCAAACAGAAGTAGATTGGCCTGATATCAGACCAACGAGTGCGCTTGACTGGAGATCACTCGAATTCATTTCTTCGTTTACATTATCATCATTAACTATTGTGGCCCCAGACACCAATGGATCTCGTGGAGTGCCAACTAGGAATAATTGACGTGTTGCTTCACCATTATTCTCATCATCATCACCTTTCAATTCCATCGCTGCGTTAAAGAAATCGTCGCCAAGTTCGTCTTCGTTATCGTTATCGTTCTCGTGATCAATTGGGACATCTGTTCTCACCGGCACTACCGGATCGAACGGCCCTTGATCAGTCTCCTTTGACGCCGTTATTGTTCTGTTTCCTTCTTCGGAATTAAATTGCTACTCGGATCTTATGCTGGTGGTTTTGTGTTAGGTCCCAGTGCTTCTAGTACTTGATGTTCAAGCTCTGATATTTTTTCATATAATTTCGAAAGTGCAATGTAAGATGACAATAAATGTATTTCTCGTAACTATCCTACGTGGAATCACTGATAAAACTCCCTTGAATTCGTGGCAATCATTCGATTGATTTATTAATCTCTGAATGTATATGCAAAAAGATGAGACATAAAAAAAAAATTTAACGTATATGTCTCGAATGTGGTAATTGAATCACGAGCCCGATCAACACTATCTGTCTACGTACTCGTGACCGTTGTCCAACCTTTGTCGACGTTGATGACTATTTTTTCTCTCCCTTTTGCCCGTTCGCTTTTGCTCTGTCTCTTCCGTTCTTCCTCCCTTTTTTCTTTACGCATATTGTTGGACTTTCTCACTTGCACTCAGGTTCCAAGAGTCGTTTCTCGCAATTTCTTTCTCTCTTTTTTTTCCCCCCAGAGAATGCCCATGTGCACCTCTGAGTTCACCTGTACGAAGATACGAGAAAGGGAGAGGGTAGTGAAGAAAATGTAGTGCTTCATCAATGTATGATAGGGGGACTGCCTAGAAGCCTTATCAATGCACTCTTCTCATTTCTTTTTTTGTTTCTTGTTCGAAAGTCTAATCGATATGGAAAAAATTAGCCACATATCTTCGTTTTCCATATTGGCTTCCATGTGCGTTCTTGCTAATCGTTTCTGTTGTTACTCCGTCGCGATATTATACTATGATGAATGATGAATAGCGGTGTGCTTTATGTGAATAAAAACGATATTTACAAACAATCGTGAAATCATAGTCATTGCATGGAATTCTTTTTCCCTTCTCTTTTTTTTTCTCCCAGAAGGTGCTCGTGTGAAGTGATAAATTCATCACAAATATTTTGTGCCATTCTATTCCTAGACCTTATATTTAGTTTTCCATCATCATTAGCATCATCGTTATTATTATAAAATTGATCCCTGATCGTTTGTGAAGTTAAATTAATCTATTGTGGACATTCATATTCACATCTAATTGCTCGCCATTTAAACGTAAAACAGTCGCACTCGACTAGTGGAAACAAGAAGAGAATCATCGAAAAATTTGGTTTCAATGACTACATTCCCACTGTAATAAAAAATCGAATCATAATTTATCTTCAATTTTCCGAGTATGCTTTTTGTCGTTGAAGACTTACTTCAAAACATTAGCTGGCATCATTTGGCTTTCCGGTGCAGCTTGAATTAAACTTTGCCACGTATTTGTGCTGTTAGGGATTACAAAACCAAACTCGAAAAACCATTCCTCTAAGCATCTGCCTTTGAATAATACTTTTTGCTCCAATCGGAACCTTTCCAACGGTTCAGCAGAGCTAAAATTTATTTCTCTAGAAACTGCACGGCATTTAAGAATTTTCTTTGGCACCCGAGCTTCATGTTCCACATCGGGAACAGACCTAACAACAATACGAAACGAAACTGAATTTATTTATTTTGATTCTCAGAGGAAACATCATTTTCTGTACTTACAAGTCCTCGTTACCCTGCCAAAGAATTTTTCCACTGTCTGCATCTCGCAAATTCATCCAATTACTGTATATAATGATAAATAAATTGTTAAGCGAAATATATGTATTCATTTGAAGTCTCTAGCTAAAAAAATTCGTCGATATATAAAAAAAAACAAAATAAATAAAAAGGAAGTAAATTCATGTCGAACTACTGTTAATTTATGTAAACCATTTCACAGATTTGTCTCAACATAACCTATACACTGTACAAATAAATGTTGATTGCGAGTACGAGACTCCGTAAACTTCGAAATTCAAAGAAAGGATACACCTGGAAACCTTTGAGAATATCTTCACTGCGTGAAGGCATTTTTTACTATAATATTTGATACTGATAATTAATAAATATTTAATAAACAAATCCTGGAGCTTGTGATAAAATACCGTGATTATACTGGCATGTACAATATTGATCCGCCATTTTTGTGCAATGCGCCACCTAACAGATTTTTCGTGAACTGAACTTGAACTATGCAAAATGTTCATGCAGTCTTACACCACTGGCACCATCAAACGAATTTCCTTGCAAACTAACTCCCAAATTTTGAATATTAAACTTTTTCGTTCGTGCAGAACGTAACAACTACAATTCGATCACAGCAGTTATAACACAGCGAGCGGGAAAATGAAATAAAAGAAAATGGACGCAATGGGGGTCAGCAAAATCTTCTCAATTCAATTTTATAGTATATTATTTCTTTTATCGTGTGAAATAACTCCTAGCAGTAACCAGAACGTTATCAATGGACATACGATTTTTTTTTATTCGACAGTGGTGAGTTTCCCAAGGCAGCATATTGCACTACCAATGAGAATTAGCAAAATCCCAGCATATACATCTGGAAAAAAAAAAACGAGGAGACCAATAATCAGTTTCTTGGCGATACTCAGTTATGCTTACTTTTGTGTAATTTTTCTTCGCCCAATATCCGTCCTGTTATAGTAGTGAAAGCGAAAGTCAGACCGTTAGTTACAGGCACGGATAAAGACAAATCTGCGGTCCCAAGATTCGCAACATATAAAATTGAGCCCAATTGATTAAAGAAGAATGGCATCAAGTACTTGAAATGAAATAGCAGTTAATGTATTCATCGCCTGAATTTTCTCCAATGACCCACCCGCCTATAAATATAATAAAGATCAAACCTGCCAGCTCTTTATAAGGAAGACTATTTGTCTGAAAACTTTCTTTATCAATGTTTGTGCAACAATATTGTTTATGCCATGGGCGCCTTTCTTTATCAGAGGGTTAGTTGATCCCCATAAAATAGCAACAACCATCAAACACATCACAGCATATTCTGAAAAAAAATACATTTTCATCACGACATAAATAACGATGCAAACATGTTTCGAAGAATTGACTCTATTTCTTCATGTTTATCAGATATACATAGATGATATGTGTTATTGTGTTCATTCTATATAATATGGAACCTCTGCTACCTAATTACAAGCCTAACATTTATGTACCAATGTGAACTTCAAATACAATTACTTTGATTATCTTCTGGATGAGGTATATCCTGGTCCATACCTAATTCTTCTACTAACAATACGACTGGTCGGTGTCCAAATGATCAATATTCCTAACCTCTAAACATATGAAATGAATATTAGAACGAAAATTATGAGAAATCTTGGAATAAATTCCAATTTATAGATAGATGGAATAATAATACAGTAGATTATCTAAAATCTTCATACGGCAAATATGATTGTTTTGATGACGTTATTAACAATGATAACGTATTATTGTGCTTGCAATGCCATTTACCCTTAGTCGCCGCCGCTTCGATATAGTAGCGCTGGCGTAGATCTCGAGTTCGATTGCTGGAGCATCCTGAGGTGAGCGGGAACTGAAAGAACACAATGAAAAAAAGGTCAATGGAACACTGTATAGGAACTCGAAAGAATGAATTTGAGCTAAAATACAGAAAAGAAGTTGTGGAAGGATGATGAATATCTGACGATTCGAATAAGGAAATCAGCATATATAGCCAGAATATAAATCTGATTGTTTTTGTTGAAGGAAAATATTAGGAGGTTCTGTTAATGAGAACATGGAGGATAAAATAAAAAGAGGGAGCATGGAAATAAAAATATGAGATTAACGTGAATTTATATGGAAGTGATTCGCTGTGGCGGGAGAAGAGGACCAAGATATCCATTTACATTACATGGAAAATATCCTATGAGATCAATGACACGCTATTACGGAAATTGCACGAAGGTGGGAAGAAAGTCGACGCCCGAATTAATTAATGAATTTTTTTTTCATGCTTGTATCCAAATGTATTCGTCAGAGAAGATGATACTAATGATGCTACTGCCAAAATCATTAAGATCATCATTCTGTTGACACGTTGGGCATTTGTTAATTGTGCAGTGACAGATATCGCCCAATCTCCTGAACTTGATACTTTCAACAATGCTATGATTGAGTTTACATCAAGACCATTGGTATTTTTTTTTTTTTTTTTGAATTATCATCCAGGCGTTCCTGATAATTCTTGTTATGACATCATAATAATGACTCTAAAGCATAGAATCGACGGGAAGAATAAAAAATTGCGGTCCGTGTTATCATATGTTTTTTATTCCAGTGTATAGATGATATACGTCATGCGGTGACGCATTCATCGTATATGTATGTCTGAACATATACATACAGGTATGTTTGCTATATACGATGGAGGGCGAGGACATGGAGGCATAGGATGAGAAGAAATCTTCTGGTTTGACCTACGTGATTGGTCCAGGCAACAAATGCTGGCGTGACGTAGTCGCTGTTGGCGCAAACTCACCACCAAATCGGGGGGTATGTTTTTCCATACCCCGCAGTCGTCTCATCGGAGTCGTCTCGTTACAAACTCACTTCTTCACCCCATTTGCACCCTATATCCGCAGTGGCAGCCCCTCAAGACGTCAGCAGAATGACGGAAGGGATTGTGGGTTGATGGCGTCATCGTGAGATGAAACAATTCAAGCTGTCTATCGTTATGGTAAACACGTCATTTATTTTGTGATCATATTCGTTAATATTTGCATTTCTAACGTTCTCTGCTATAAATGTTTGCAGTTTTGATGTGGCATCGATCAACTAACTGGGAGTGTCTTGGGCGAACGAGAAATATGTAGACGTCAATAGTTTGAATTTGAAGGAGATGGCTTTGTTGGTGAGATAGTACAGTCCATTGAAAGAGTGTGATAGAGGACGGAAAAGTAGGAATTGAGAAGAAATATGGCAAGCTCAGCAGCAGGCGACGGACCTGAGGGTGATCCCACCGCTGGACTAGGTGGATCACCAAGGAATCCACTGACCTGTAGTGTTTGCCAAAATTACTACAATGATCCATGCTTGCTGTCTTGCTTTCATACATTCTGCGCAAGATGCATACATGGACCACATCTAGATGGCAAGGTCGTCTGTCCTGTTTGCGGGTGATATATTTCTCCGTTCATGCGTTATTTTCTAAATATCATCTTATAGTGATCGTTTTTTCTCTGTCTTTGTTTGCTCGGTGATCATTTTACTCTGTTCATCTCAAAAAATTAATCTTCCAGTCAAGTAACGCAACTAAAGGAGGGGATGCAAATGCCACCAGTGGATCAATTGATTCGTCAATTAATGGAAATAGCGAATTCAGAAAATCCTGCGTGTGCCAATTGCGACAAGAGGGACAAGACTACTATGTTCTTCTGCGTCACTTGCGGTACTTGTCCTAATTTGGATTATGATACCTCTACACTTAAATCTTCACCATACATCAGTGGAACTTCATAATGATAATGGATAAAATACTTTCAGGGCAAGCACTGTGCACACATTGTCGCGAGCACACGCATCGTGCCAAGATGTTTTCGTCTCACGAAGTTGTTCACATGAGTAAATGCGCCAAAGATACTCAAAGACGTTGTCCGACTCATGGTGATCTTTATATAATGTACAGTCAAAGCAGCAAATGTATGCTGTGCGCTACGTGCTTTCGCGATACTCCAGCTGATGCACGTCTTCATTGCGTCGACATTGACACAGCATGGCAACAAGCTTCAAAAAAAATGGAACGTGCTGCCAATTCAATATGCGAATTGCAGGCAGGTGTACGTGATGGACTTCTAGCACTAAAAAGCCAATTGGACGAACTCCGTCATAGTTTGGATGCCGAGAAACGATCGCTGAACGTTTACTCCCAAGGAATGCAAGATGCAGTGAGCAAAACTCATGCATTTGTATTGTCCGAACTTCAAAGACAATTCGAATCTAAAGAAAGAATGGTTAGGACACAATTATTGAGTCTAGGCTCTGCACTGCCAGTTTTGCAGATGCACCTGATGCTATGCACAGTTTTCACAAGTGGCGCAACTAAATATCAATTTTTGGAGCTTGCTCATCCCATGCTTGAGCGTCTTGGGCGTGTTGCTCAACTTGGACATCCACTCAGGCCACCAATGCTATCTAGCCATCTGAAAATGAATTATCGTAATGAATTCGCTAGGGCGTTACAACCATTCATTGGGCAACAAACGACGCACAAGGATTTATTGTATGATCATACTCATCAGATGCAAATTGAGCCACAACTTCTTCAGGCAAGACGCAGATTAAATTACTTCATTCATCTCAAGTTTCTTTTCATTTACTTCCATTCGTGGCAGAGAAGTCAATATTGCTGCATCTATTGTCCAATCTGAAAGTTTTGGAGTATCGACTTATCGATACTCCTTTTTAACGCCCCAGTTGGTATTTTTTTATCCATTCTATTTCTTTCTCAACTTCACTCTAAGCCAGTCTGTTCCTTTTTTCAGGAACTTTGGCAAGTAAAAGTTATAGATATATTTATTTGTTCGTTCCAGAGCACAAAAACACCACCAAGAACACCAAAGTCATCAGGTGACAGTGGGCCATTCTCAAACCATTGTCGTACATTTGATTCACAATTGAAAGAGCTCAGTCAGCAATTAATGACGGTCAAAGAACGATTAGGTGAATTGCACAGAGATGTAGCATTATTGAGACGGGCAAATACGCCGCCAATTGGTTCACGTTATGATCACGTTGCCAGGGACTGTCGATTGCTTGAACAGCAACTTGAACATCATCAAATTGAACTGGAACGATTAAGAAATATATTTGATGCATTATGGGAGGAACAATTATGTAAAATTCATATTGAAAAGGAGATATTTCACTCGCAAATGAATGATATATTGACTTTGCGCGGTGAAGTCAAGCAGTTGCAGACCCTGACACAGCAATTGGAGCCATTTGTTAAGTCTTTCTCTGCTGGAATGACAGCTGGGGAGATGAGTGCCGCTGCTGCTGATGCTGCCGGTCATCAACACCTGCAAGCATTATTGGATCATTTTGCACGGATTCAAATGCAAGAGCCACAGCAACAACAACAACAGCAACAACAGCAACAACAGTCACAGCAACAACAGCATAATTCGGTTCCTACCAAGGATTGCAGACACTCCAAAAGCGCTAGCTCTGCCGATAATATTCTGTATATGAAAGGTGAGACAAAACAAGGAAAAACACATCAATTAAATAAAGAGTTCACTCCAGATTTATAGCGATGTTTTGATAATACTTGCATGATTTCAATAGAAACCAAAGAAGTACCCACTCGCAGTAGGACACCATCGGGTGGTGTTGGAGCACTATTAGACTCTGGTGGAAATATAATAGTATACGGGACGGCTAAATCATCCGAAGGTAAAAGGGGTGTGCTCAGTCAATTGATTGAAAAAGCGCGAACAAGAGAAGATCGAAAAAAATCGCCTGGTCGTGAAGAAGGAAGAGACAGAAGCCAAAGTCGACGTTCAAGAAAATCACCTGACGGTCAAAAACCAAAAACACCACCTGGACAGTCATCAGGAAGTAAAGTACGATCATTATATCGCTCACTGAAAGGCGGTGGTGGTGGTAGTGAAGCAGTTGGAGAAAGTATAGAACAAGATAAAATCAGCGAACCGCAATTACAGCAAGCATCTGCAACAGGTAAGTTGTCCCTTTTCAATGAGAGTATTTAATCGTTTCAAAATAATTTTTTTTTTGGTGCTTGGGAAGGAACAGGTGAGGAGAGTGAGTATCAGAGGATATCGGAAGCATCTACAATGGGTGAAGCCAAAAAATCGCGTGTGCAAGCACAAATTCACGCAGCACCACAGGACGATCAAACAAGAAATGCTCAAGAACGTCCGAAATCAGGTAAGGTTTATCCGGCAAGTGACTCGGAGGATGTATTCTACTCTACGGACAAATCAACGACCGATGGAAGGCGACGAAGACGTGCCAGTTGTGATAGTTTGAGCACAACTGGCTCGGGTAGTCGCAGGTCCAGTATTATTGATGGTACAGTTGGTAGCAAACAATCTGCTTCAAGTCAAGATCCACGTAAAACATTGCTGTTGTTAATTGGTCCAACACCAACGAAATCTCCATCGAAATCACTAGTTCAAAAACAACGCTCGTGGGAGACGTTTCCGAGGCCAAAAAGCAAGCGGCAATCAGCTATTTCAGCAGCAGCTGCGGCCATAGCTGCCGCAGAGACAAATGCTACAGGTCTCGGGCCTTTGAAAAAGGCTGATAGTTTCGAGGGACACGAAGAAGCTGTCCGAACTCTCGTTGCCGCCGTACAAGAAACACGCGTCCTACAACGACATCATCATGCTCATCATCACCGTCATCATCGTAAAAGTAAGACGAATTAATTAATGATCCGGAATGACCCCAGACATGGGGGATTCATTGTCATTTCACGAAAATGAGATTCCATTCTACGATGATATCAAAAACAATTGATACACGCGCAAAGATTTGTTATTGAGTAGTTTTATAGAATTTCATTTGTAAATTTGCTCTCATATTCTCTTAGGAGAATTCAATAGATGGATATAATTGCGCAAGATCTTGCGTGGATAATCGCTGCCATTTATTGAAAGGAAGAAGTTTCAGACGAAGCCTTCATTGATATTCAATTAGGTTGAAGATAGTTCGCTGTTATTGACGAAGGGAGGAATTAAATATTTGATGATAAATAATTATTGAACTAGATTTTTGCTCCGACCTGGCGGAATCAATCGATATACACTAACCCAGATTTTCAAGAGCTCGAGGATCAAATCGACGGCTGAAAAATTAAAAAAAAATTTTTAAAACTAATATAATAGAGTGTTGAAATTGAAAAATCGGGAAAGAACAGATTCAAGTACATATTATGAATGATAATGTTAAATCATGAGCTAGTGAAACGACACTGCCAACCATGCGGTACATTTACGAATTTAAAATGAGCCCAATATTTAAAAGCATCGCTCGGTAAACATAGTGAATTAAGAAATTAAAATTACAATACAAATAAATTTCCAATATTTGTCAGATGACAAAATTAATAGGTGAATAATAAAATGAATGAATGGCGAAATAAAAGTAAGAAAAGGATACAGGAATCTCTGATTATTTCTCGATTTCGTATCGCATGACTGCAGATATATGAAACAAAAATAATCATGATTCATATTAGATAAATAAATTCTGTTATCACGTTTTAACACGAATGATATTTTCGTTTGCCTTTGTTTGGGGGATATTTCGGTGTGTTGATTTTAAAAATATTAATATATACAACTATACACGTTATGACATGAATTAAACCTACATGACAGAGATGGAAACAAATGAATTAAAGAAAAATGTTCCATTACTAAAGAATATATTGGGATTCGATGATTATATGATAACGAATGTAATCGTCATTTAATCAATGATTCACGGTAATTGAAAAAAAATTGAAAAAATTAATATGAACAAATCAAATATTTACAATGTCGTTTGTTATTTCCTTTTTTTTTACAAATGTTTATTGAATAATTTCTCATACTCCCACCTTCATCTCCGTGTTGCGTCCTCCTCTTGCTCTTCAGCAAGTTGCGTCATTTTATCTTTAGCAATTTTTTGCGGTTCAAATAGATCCGCAATGCGAATTTTTTTTTCGTGATATCCGGTGAACGTAGTCTTCTCTTGCGCAGTTTTCGTGGAAAATATGTCAAGTAGTCCACGACTGCGTGTACCATCTTTCTTGTTCATTAACATTGCTGCATTTTGTACGGCATCTATGAATCTTATTAACTCTTTGATACTCACATTTTTACTCACATTCAAAGTTTTTTCTAAAGGATTACAAATATATAGGGGCGCTGTATTTGGTTTATAAATACTAAAACCATCGCGTAACGAAATGGCTTTTGTAGCGAAATCGAATCTCGCGTAAAAGTGATAAAAACCTGCCAGCAAATACTCAAGCGATTTGACAGAAGAGTTACTCATCACAGGCCAATTATTTATGTCTCGCAAGAATGTGCAATCAACACATTCGTCTGTCAAACGTACATCAGGAATTTCTAAAACGAAGAATTAGATAATTTGTCAATTAATACCTTAATTCTCCATAATAAACATTTGATTATTATCCATCGATTGCATTCCATACTCACGTGCTCTATCCTTCAAACTATTCAATGATGGTAAAATTCCTTCACATTGTAGAAAAAATATTACTAATAATGAAAGCGAAAAATTTGTAATCCAACCTCCCGGATTAGGGTTAGTAATCTCGACCGACGAAGCCCATTGTCTGATAGTAAAGATCAAAGGACGAACATGGGCATGATTTTCTCCATACAGGTATAAAAGTTCTGACATATAAACCGCCGTCCTGAGAACAAAAAATTAAAATTTTCGATTCTCCTTGCAATATCTGAGTCTCCATAACATAATCAAGTGGACATTTACATGTTTGTCATACTGAGATCGCACTCAAGTCCTGTCAATTTATGATCGTATTTGATTATCGGTACTCTCGCATTCAAAATTTTATGCACATTCATTACGCCCGGCACAAAAAACTGCATGACAGTGGAAAGAGTCTCCATTGAACGTTGCGTTTGTGCACGTTCATGAGACATTGCCGATTTTGTATGAAATACTAAGCGACTGTTAGCTCTTTCAGATTTATTCGGTTCCAAATTCATTACGAGATCGAGATCGCAACCCTTTTTACCGAACCCATTCACAGACGACCCAAATGGTAGAACTGTAATATTAGGAAATAAACTGGAGAAACTCGACTCCAATTGATGGGCAGTAAGAAACCTCAAACGTATCCCGATGTCATCCAATTTCCACATTTCGTATAATGTGTCCATTTGTTGTGATATCTGTAATAAAATCAACGGTTGAGACAATACCTAACTTGATTTCTGATCGATCGACTTACCGCGTTGTGATTGGCAAGAGCTGCAAATGTAGCTTCATCAGACGGTACCTCCTTTACCTTCGACAATGGGGGGATGTTTGTCATCCTCTTTTGTTTCTTCTTTATTGATAAATTCCGAAACCACAACATTTGTGATTTCACCGGAATGATCTCATTATGATTTAAGTGCGTTGCGGCATTTAGTAGAGCTATCTGACTAGACACGTGCTCGAATTCAATCATGAAGAAAAACTAGAAAGAAAAGCCTATATTCGAATGATTCATAAACAAAAATTAATTATCGTAATGAATTGAATAAAATAATTAATTTCACGTACTGAAGTTTTGGCAATCGCATAATATTCGATACATTTAATCTGTCCAAATTCATGACAATATGAATATAAATCTGCATAAGAATCGGCTGATTGCACTTGTACAATAATGGAACGTTTAGCTTCATCCCTCCGCAACGACAGAAATTTGTCGAAGGACCCAAGTTTTTCAGCCGCGGCAGATTCTATACAAAAATTAAATTATTAGTATTTTAGTATCCATGAAATCAATCGTGCAGATGTTTGCGGCTTTATTGAGTTAGGTTATGTTGCCAGATTTCATATATTCAGAAATATTTCTGTGAAATAACAAGTTTCAGAATCGATAGGATTGAAATGAAGCATAAAAATGGAATTTTATAATAATTATCATCATAATGTAATTCATGGTTATAAAATACCATACTTTGAGATGTTACTGTAGGAGTTGATGTTTGTTTTTCTCCACCGAAGGCCGTGGCATGTCGTATGTTACCTCGACAACATCTCAACAATAAACAATGTTTTGAGAATCCAAACAATTTGATAGAGTCTGTATTAATTACTGTCAATTTATTGCTATAATTGTTAATAAATAAACATTTGTTAGTGGCACGCGCGAACAGCGCCATTTTTTTCAAACGATTGAGTTATGCATGTGTTAACCCATAGAGAGGTTATGCGACATGTTTGTAATTATATATATATATATATATATATATATATATATTATCTACAAATTTGAAAACTGAATGAATGTAATTGCGCTCAAACATTCCTCTGACTATGCATTCAGATTTATTCTCGTTTGAATGACGATAAGTATAAATAAAGTGATGAGGAACATCACATGGGCAACATCAATTTCGCCAAACTTAAGATCATTTCTGCTGTGTTTGAATATGGCGCCCAGTGTCTTGGAGTATTTATAAAAGATGTACAAATGATCTACTAGATGGCCGGATGATCCATCTTCTACCAGAAGTTCACGCATTTTTTTCGACAATTGAATTTTTCAAATAGTGATTAATTTGCGACCGCCACGAAGGTGTTAAGAAAAATTCCATGTTTATCACTCAGTATGATGTGATGATTTCCTTGAAGTTCGATACGCCTTCTCATCACGTTTTCGTATATTTGAAAAATCTGCATGTGACTGATGAATTCCAGCAAATTTGAGGACATAAAAGAAAGAAATTTCATATTGATGCGAATCGTATGATACACTTGGACTGCTACAATCTGAAATGGAGTGTCTCGACTGCTGCACAATTGTCTACAATTCGTTATTACCTATATGTACATTATAATAATTCAATTAAATTAGATTCGAATTGAGATCCCCAAGTACGAACGATTATACAGAACGTTGTAATGGATGGCGATATAAATCATTATTATTCATGTAAAGAATCAGCTTACCAACGTTGGACAAATAACAAATTAGTATTGATTGATCTTTCTATCTGGAAATATGATTTGTGATTCAGATTATTCATGAAAATCGATGAATATGACTCATGAATACTGAATTGCACGTTATGTAGTTAGTTACTTTTTTCATATATATCAGCTATTGGTTGCAGAATGAAGTTTCCCTGTTCATAGCACTCGTGGTCAAAGTCAAGGTTGAATGCGGCTGTGTATACTCGTCATCACAATTGATTGCATAATATTATTAAATTGGAATAATTGCCGTTATCTCACACATTGATCAAAGGCCAATTACCCGGACATTATAAGAAATACCGGCAGTCATTGCAAACGCATAAACAAATCATATTATAGCATATAATATTTCCACCGAATAATGACAAATCATTTGATACAAAATCCGGTTACAGTGAATTCTACTATGCATAATATGCATACGATGAGCCGAGACCAAGTTTGAAAGTTAAAAAAAAAACCATGATAAATTATCGGTATCGTGAACATACAGAACAATCAAGATATTCCTATGAACTTTTGTGTAATAATTAAGCAACTAAAACGACGAAGTGCATATATCTATGAATCAAGAATTTGCATATGGATAACTAATTATGATGATGAAAAAAACATTATCGGGATAAATCAATAAGGATTTCATTATGACATCAGACTTAATTAGATGTTCAAAAAAACAGAATTTATGAATGAATAAATATGACAAAAGTATTTAAATGCAGAGATGGTTTATCTGCAGTTCTCTGGATGCAATAAACATCACAGAGCACTTATATAATTGTGAAGTTTCATATCATTGTATCGCAGAAAAAAATTCGATACCAGAAACTTGGAAACTGTATAGTAGCAAATAACGAAAAATATAATCTAATCATACAGAAATCGACACGGGAAGTTGTGCAAGAGACACGATCATAACGAAAAAAGTAGGGAATCGTATACAGATATAATATTATACAATACCGCACAAAGTTGTATATATTCTTTAAGCACGTCGTAACCTTTTACAATGTCACGCACATTCAACAAGTTATTCCAGAAAGATTAGCATCTTGGTGTGATACGAAGAAAATTGGAAATAATTAATAATAGTAGTGTTGTTACAATAGGATATGAAATTTTCATTTCATCGAACACGCTGGTGCAAAAATATATAGCTGAAGCATCTGCCTTACTACTATCTTCCCTGCACCCTGCAGTCTTGTTGTATCGCCTCGCAACATTCTCTTTACATAGAAATATACATATCTATACAGAGTCTACTGTACAATTATGATGCAACTGACATCAATGCAATCCGCCTTGTGAGTTACTACTGATTGTACAGAGTCATTTGATTGCCAGAATTGTTTTACTGTACATCTATTCATCAGTATCACCACAACCGGATCATGATTCATCTGACATGAACGATCGAGAAACATCTTCGATTTATTACTGTTTATATTCTCTTTATTAAAATCGATGAGTTATTATAATGATAAAGAAGAATTACCATTTTTATCTGATTCCTCACGCAATAACCACAACGATTTGATCATATTATCGTATAAATTAACAGCCGTGAGTTTGCAAAAAAAAAACGCAAATGAACAAAAAAAATTTGGATCTAGATCACATTATAATGTAATTAACGTCACATATCACTAATGATTAATACTTCCGACGTACCGAATGCAGACTGGTACGAGGACTGATTCGATTCGATATAAATAATAAATGACACACAAACGTTGAAAAATTAATTCCCTCTCAATCATGAAGGACAAATGTAGTTGATGCTCTGCCAATATGTTATGTATTTTTTCTTCCAGCCGGAAAGACATTGAACTTCCGGAGACATAAATGAATATTATTATACATATATATATCTGACCTTGGTATACATTTTTCTTGGAAACATCTCGAAAGGGATAAAAGTATGTAGCCATCACACTCCATATATTATTGACATATATACACATGTATTTTAATGTGTATGTGAAGTGGGTGATATATACCCTCAGGCGACTTAAAACGTTCCTTGAATTGTTCCGCCTTCGAGAGAGTATCGTAAATATGTATTGGTTTATATGTGTTGATTATTTTTTATTCCTTTCAATAATCTATCTCCCATTCATTCACTTATGCACATTGTATCATAAAATGATAATATAAACCAACAAGTAAACAACTGCCCGGTACATTTTCTCTTTACATCCTGGAGTTTCTTCTGTTTATCCTTCATTATTTATATTTTTTTATCCACCGATTCAATAGAAAAATCATGAATCGCATATTTCATAGTATTTTCAAATGAGCATAAAAAGTCAATAGCCTCGAGAATATAGAACATTCATGTGTAAATATATTTTTCATATGATTATGTTCAAAATAATACTATGCTCTATGATACATCAAAAAAATTATCTCATTCCACTTATATGTAGTTATTTCGGCTGAAATCAGATATATATCGATAATTCACATTGTGTTGGCATATCATGCATATCACAATGAACCATAAAAAAAATCGCAGATCCGGGCATGCAATATTACGCTCGACTATTACATTCAGTGTCATGAGGGTATTAATATCGTATACTATCACACGAAGGTATTGCCCAAAAAGAATTTACAGAATGGAAAAATTGTCATCTCATCGAATATATCATTAGTTTCGTTATACCGATAACGAAATTAGTAGAATTGTGATAAATTATCATACGTGCGACATACTAATGTTATAAATACTGAATGAAACAAAAAAAAAAGGATTGAAGAAGAAATCGAAGAAGAGCTTGAGAATATATTTATATAATTAAATGCTATAGATGTTCCAATTGTATCATTCTTTCATTTATTTCTACCATTTAATTTAATTGGTAATTGGCAATCATGTGTTACATCAAATTGATGGTGGACATGTGACTGCATGTGACACATACTTACATCAAGTACATAATGGCGAAAATGCCAGCCATTTTTATACAATTATATTTTTTTATCCAAATATATATATGTGTATATAAAGCATGCGGGTGGTGGAAACAAGACACAGGCAAGAGGTGGACTGATTTGTGCTCATGTGTATATAGCATTCTCGGATATATAAATGCCGGTGTGGTGCTACGTCTACTCTCAGAACGTGAGTTTGAAATTGCATTGATGGTCAATCCTGCACGTTTTGATAATCAAAAAATTCTTTGCACAATAACAGAAAGAGAAAAAAAAAACATCACTTCGTTTTGCGTGTGTGCATATGAATTGAAACATTGTTCGCATTATACTGTGACACAATAATGACAATAAAATGCAGTGAATAATTCCGAATAGTGCTTAGTGATTTCACCGATGAAATAATAAAAAATTGACTTACTTTTTTTTTCTGATCAACTTGATTGGATTGATATCATCTTGACAGACACACAAGAGACATTCCCACATTATTCTATTGTCCGTCGGTAATTTATCATCAATTATATTTGATTAATAATGCTTGATTATTCAGTCAGTCAAATTTTCATGACTATCCCTAATCTCTTTTTCGGATTTTTCATTCTGAAGAGAAAAACATGATTGATGATACATGAATTTGAATAGAAGTAATAGAATATATGATATTCTCTCGAGATTAGCAATATGATCCATATTTTTAACCTTGATCACCTGATATTATGAATCTATTGGCAGTTCATAATTGCCCTCGCATTCATATATATTTTCCTGTGAATATTGGATGTCGTCGCCAACGGTCAATACGTAACATGTCATTCATAACGATTGCGAATTTACGGTCTTGCATGATAATAAATTTAGCTGAAACAGAATAAAGCTCAGAGTTAGTTTCTGCTGGCCTATTTTCTATTCTAATAACAATTATAATAACTATGACAATTACATTAATAATAATGATAATGATTTTTTCCATTTTTTCCTTACGATATAGAAGTGCGTCGGTGTTCGCAATGTATGATGAGTCGAAATATTGGTGGAAGTTGCTACAAACGGCGGAATTCAAAGGAGTAAGTATTTCCTGAATTAAATACGAATGGTAACAATATGAATCAAATTAATAATTGAATTGTCGTCGACCAAATTTACAGATTGCTGCGAGTTTAGCAGCACACTCCGGGCAAATATCAGTAGGACTATCACAGGGCTTCAGCGCAATTCTTGTGCCACAATTGCTCTCAACAAAATTCACCACTATGGAAGAAGCATCGTGGGTTGCGTCCCTCGGCGTCATATCTAATCCATTAGGCGCCTTTTTAGCCGGAACCACTGCTGAATTCTGTGGTAGGCGTGCGGCAATTGCTTTAGCGACTCTACCACACGCACTCGGTTGGCTTTTAATTGCTCTCGCCAATGACGTTCCCATGCTTTACTTGGGCCGTTTTATCAGTGGTATTGGCACAGGCATGGCAAATGCTCTCTACCTTTACGTCACAGAAGTGAGTTTAACTGTAAACAAAAATATCTTTAATGTTGTCGATGTGCAAAAGCAATGAGGAAAAATATTAGCATTTTCAACATTGCGTGTCTATCGTATAAATACTTGATGGAGAGGTTGTTCATTTTTCCATATAATTTGTATAGGCAGCGGCGCCTCATCAAAGAGCCTGGTTGGCTTCATCAGGTCCGATTTTAGTGTCACTTGGTGTTCTTGGGAGTTACGCCCTGGGTGCTGTAACTACGTGGCAACGCAGTGCAGCAATAAGTATCGGCCCCGCTATCCTTTCTTTGGCTCTAACACGCATTATTCCGGAGTCACCTGCGTGGCTAGTACGTCAGGGACGATTAGACGAGGCGAAAGAATCTCTAATATGGTTACGTGGCCCGGGATTAATTTGGGAGAACGAATACAAAGATCTTTGCACGTCATCAACAATGATTGACCAACAAAGTAGTAATAAAAAATTATCAAAGGAACTACGTCTTGCGAATGTTTGGAAGCCATTCATCATTCTTTTCATATTCTTCGGGTTACAACAGCTTTGTGGCATTTATATTATTCTCTTTTATGCTGTTAATGTGCTCGAGGACATTGGTGCGAGCATTGATGAGTATGCTGGTAGCGTTGCTATGGGTTTTGTTCGTCTTGTCGCTTCAATATTGGGCGCGGGATTGGCTAAGCATTTCGGTAGGAAAACAATGGCATGTTCAAGTGCGATTGGAATGGCACTGTCGGCTGGTGTTGTTGGTATATCGATGAGATATCGTGAAATACCGGCATTATTTCCGCTCCTGAGTATTGGACTACACGTAGCATTTTCAATGGTTGGGTACTTGACTTTGCCATGGGTCATGACTTCAGAACTGTATCCACTAAGATTTCGTGGTATCATGGGGGGAATAACCACAGCTATTGCACAAATAATGACATTCGGCGCTGTGAAAACTTATCCGCGTTTCAGTAATAATGTTGGCCTCGAAGCTACAATGTATATTTTCGCTGCGTCAGCATTATTTGGAGCGATTTTCGCTGCCTTTTTTCTTCCTGAAACAAAAGGAAAAACTCTGGATGAAATTAGCAAGAAATTTTCACAAAAACATAGTGATTCCTGTAACAATATTGTGATTGAAAAATATTCATTTATCCCTGAAGATAAATCTTCACCATTAAATACAATCATGGTGATTTCTAAAGGCTGTGATAATCTAGGAATTAACTTAGATGATGAGGAACGACTGAGATTTCACGATAATAAGACAATACAAGATAGAAGTGACGGTTGTATATTACGGATTTCATCCTTGGAACATGTTTGTCTTTAGTGTTCAATGTCTGTCTGGATATATGTTTGTTGTGTGCATCATCCTCATCGTATTATCAATATTATTTATAATTCTGCAATAGTCGAAAAAAACCAATCAGTATTCGATCAACTTTTTGGAATGATTCATATCATTGCATTAGTATCAATATAATTACCCTACACGTACGATAAATATTTCAATAGACAGACATATTCGAAATAAATAAATATATATAGATATATATTTATTCATAATCGAACTAAGTGCCAATCATTGTATCAATGATACACCCATTGTAATATATTTGTATATAATTGAATAAATGTTATTGTTTTTTACTTTAATCATGATTTCTATAATATTACTAATTGCTGTAAATAACTAGAGGCAGTGAGAGATGAAATGAGCGGGCAAGTTCAAGATAGTAAGAATAACCTTGCGTGCATTCCACAATTGGAACACACCAGCACCTGGAATATCCAATAAACATGTGTACATACGAATAAATGGGACTATGGGAGTTGAGAAAGGTGTTATCTGTCGTGCAATTCAAGATTTTTCGAGCAGTTCCATCTAGTGGATATTTATAGTCGGGTCCACAATTATGATATTGCGTTGTTCCGCATGGCGCTGCTAGCGTGATGGTTGGTGGCGCCGCCATAGTTTAACTATTTCCGTTTTCAATAGCTTGGGGTTCTTTTTGGTGACTACCAGTTTAGCGAAATGGTGAGCTTTTCTACATTATTATGGAAAATCCGTGTTTTTCATTGGAATCATTATGTGTATCAAAAAATAGATTAAGTGTAGACTTTGAGAAAGTCTCTATCAATATTTGCTGTCAATATTTCTGTGCATTTATGATTGAACCGACGTGGAATCCTATCTGGACTGGGTCATGACATTTCCGTAATGTTTTAGAATGTTTATTTCCTGTATCATAATTTTTGTTGCTTCCACATGAAAATAATAATTCATTCACGTCACGTCATCTAGAATCTATCGAACTTCCTGCTTTCAATATGAAATATACAGGATTAATTACATTCCATTGATCTATAATATTTAGGTTAGGTTCTCATAGAGAGTGCTGTGCGTACAAATCAACAAATACTGACGTTCATATTTCCATTTCTCTTTTGTTCCAGTCGCTTGTTATTCCAGAGAAGTTCCAGCACATTCTTCGTGTCGTCGGTACCAATATCGATGGTAACCGAAAAGTTATGTTCGCCTTAACGGCAATCAAAGGTGTTGGAAGACGTTATGCCAATATCGTTCTAAAGAAAGCAGATATCGATCTGGACAAACGCGCCGGTGAATGCTCTGAAGAAGAGGTAATTCAATAGATATCATAACACTCTTTTGAAATGTTTTTCATTGTTTCAATCAATTTAATTAAGTGTATATATTCTAGGTTGAGAAAATTGTCACAATCATGGCTAATCCAAGACAGTACAAAATCCCTGATTGGTTCCTCAACAGACAAAAGGATATTGTTGATGGCAAATATTCTCAGGTGAATACATAAAACATAGACATAATATTTCATGATGTTTTAAAGAGTGAATGACAAGATAAAAAAACCGCAGGGATCCACGACCGGTTTTGACAAACCCAATGTTTAAATTGGTTGGTTATCTGTGCGAGATAAACAGCATGATTGTAATATTGAATGAGACTACAATCTCATTTGGTAATGCATCGGTAATCAACACCAACTTGCAACAATTCATATTTTCAACACATATTGAGATGAAGTAGTTTATTTTATTTCAAATTTCAATGGTTCAAATTTTATCTGCAGCTCACTAGCTCCAATTTGGACTCAAAACTTCGTGAGGATTTGGAGCGCATGAAGAAGATTCGCGCCCACAGAGGTCTTCGTCATTACTGGGGTCTCCGTGTACGTGGTCAACATACGAAAACAACTGGACGACGAGGTCGTACCGTTGGTGTGTCCAAGAAGAAGTAATTTTTCAATCTGTATGTCAATAAACATTTAAAAAAGTCACAACTGCGCCCTTTCTGTGTTTAATTGACCATTTCATCCACCTCATTTATTTATAAATAATTTCATTTTAGTCATCAACATGAACTTGGAAACTTATATATTTATAATACGCGGAACATTAGCAGCTTATCATACTATTGTTACTGTACTTATTAATTTCATTGACTAACGAACGCATAAATATTCATATGTATATATAAAAATCTCGAGGAAAATATGTTGCAATTTTACATAGATAATTTTTTACAACATCAATAATGGAAATATAGTTTTTGGATGCTTCAACGATAATTAATTGGACGAAATAGATTCTAGAAATGCTATCGGTACTTTTCCACGTTCATTCCCACGTATGCCCATTAGATAATCTTCATCTCCTGGTATTTCGGATACGCATATCACCTAAAAAATATCCATAGGTATGTTGAACATTTTTTGAATATATTCGCTAGGATGTATCTGAAGGAGTTTACAAAATCATGTGAATTCCATTCCAAACAAATATACCGTTGATAATAATTTATTTATTTTCCAATTGAATAAATTGGTGCATAAAGTTACCATGCGATATCATATAAAGCTGATTCAATTAGAGTTAGAGGAGAAACTATGGAAAAAATTGCAAAAATATATACATTATTCTTGCGACTCACAACAACTTGACATTACCTTCAATGCGAAATGAATGCATTCTAAAGATATAAAAGGATCTTAAAGGTAAATTAACAACGAAAATATACAAAATATGAAAAGAAAATAAACATGCATTTGGTTATAATATAAAATTATTCTGAAATAACAAAAATAATATTCATTGGCTCGCGATATACGGTCATGTAGGCCCTACATGTTCTCTGTCAATATATATTTTTTAGCTGATGAACTTCAAATTTCAATAATCACTAAATAAGTATGTATCGCCATTCTCTTGATGATAAAAATATATCGTCTGCAAGCTGGTTTGAAAGCTGTATAATCAGGTAGTTCCCGAATGATAACATATAAAAACGTATTGGAATTGAACTGTTAACAGTGATTCCAGAACAAGAATATGCTTATTGAAAAACGTGCTGCCATCACAAATGTGATTTTTTACAAAACATAAAATTAAAAATAATTGGTTCGAGTATGATGAAAGATATTGCCATGCTATTTTTGTTCACAACTCTCAAAATTCAGCTATTCCAATCGGGTTACTTCAAATCGCAAACTTTGTTACCTCATCTTGCATGAGGCTGAGCTCATTAGAATCCTTCGCATCGTAATCGCAAACAACTCTCGCACGTTCTAATCCATTCGCTGTTTCTTCAGCAGAATTCTGTTGATTCGCTGAATGATACGTGCCGCCCGCCATACTAAAGAAGGGAAACAAATAATATGACATGAGGAATAATTATCAGGAAGAATGAATCATAAAGAGTAAGTTGTTCCAAATTAAAATCATAAAACGAATTTTAAACTTCAATCAAAGCACTCAAAAGCCTTTCTCCATTATTTGTTTTATTATTTGATTTATTTCCTATTTTGTTTTGGTTTTTTGTAAGAAAAAACAGTAAACATGCCATCACAATCGCACCATAAAATATTCTCCAATAAATCTAATTGATTTATTGAGTTGAACGTATGAGAATATTTTTTAGTCGGAAGTTGAGGGAATTAATATCTCAGTATGTAAGAAAATTGATTCCTCACACAACAGGATAACATTAGAAGCAAAAAGTGAAATTGGAATCACATCTCATCAGCACTAATTGACTTATCTGTTGTTTTTTTAATTTTTTTATGAAAACTAACGTTACAGTAGATTGTTTGTGTGTCATTGAGCAGGATTAAATCGTGTTAACAAGAATTGAAGGAGAGAATTGCAAGAAGCCAACAAAAACAAAAAACGACTAGAATTATTTCATTAATTGAAATAGAATTATCAATGATTTTTCATTCTTTATATTTTAAAAACATTTGTTTGAAAGGTGGCAGTAACATATTCAGAAGTTGCCATTGACTGATGGGTAGGTGAATTTTGGGTATTTGTAGATGAGGGCGTTAACTCAATCACTTCCTCGCTGTTGACTCGCAGCATGGGACTCGGTTGGCGTGCCCTGTAATCCCACAATCAACGCCACAGAAGACAGACAATATAATTTTACCCATTAAATACACGCCATTTACTAGTTTTTTTTCTTTTCTTCTACGTTAAATATTCCAATGGTATTATCGAGCAAAAAGCATCGGCAAGATATTCTACCACCACGAGTAACAACATTCACGAATGAGTAATGACGCTATGCATTCCGCAGTCTGCTGAAAAAAATACTAGGCGTGTAACTAAACCGCATGGACAAAGCGCTTTCCTAATAAATCATAATATGGGGACCGGAAATAAAAATGGACGGTAATGCATCGACATATCATTACTCACTCGAGTCACCAAAGGGTCGGATAGCTAAATAATATATAATAAATTAACAAGAAAATAGATGTGAAAAAGCCTGTCAAATTAAGTGTAGGGGCGAAGTTAATCTGTAAAGCGTTGATAATCATGTGCTAGAGGTAATAACGTGAAAGAGTTCTTACCCAGCTAATTCACGCTGAAGTTCCTGCATCGTGGCATGACATTGAGCATAATGACGAGCTTGAGCCTCAACAAACTCATGAAGACAACGTAAATGTCCCGCTTGTGAACTTGAGACTCCTTCTAGCAGTAATTTCGTTATTTCTGCTTGTCTATCAAATTCTGACTGGGCCACTCTCAACTCCCTCTCTGCCTGAGTTCACAAAATATACAAATTATTTAAGAAAAATGGAGAAATTGTATGCAGTTTTTGAATATGAAGCAATTTAGAAAGCAGGAACACAAACAAGACTCTGGGAATGAAATCAAGGCAGAAAAAAATTATCATTTTTTGCAATACTTGATAAGTTTTTTTTTTCAGGGGGGATTATTTTTGTACCTGGTCGAGTAACACTTCGGGTGATACGCCAGAGTCCTATATAATGACGCAGCAGTGTAAGAGATAAGGAAGACACAACAAATACATACAAATGTGTAGACTTATGAAGGCAAATAATTGTCCAGAATGATTCATTTCGATTTTTTTTATACGAAAAGAATCTTTCTTTAATGAAATAGTAAAAGATAGTATTGAAGAATATTGAACTTACACTTTGCTGGCCGATCATGCTTCGAGCTTTCCGGACTCGATTTTTACAAGCATCCAAATCCAAGCTAAAAACATCGAAGTTATAAAGCATGTATGTGGTAATCATGATAATAATAATGTGTGGGAAGGTACAAACCGTTTCGTTTCCAGAATTGCCATTTCCTTGCTAATAGTTTTCATTTCACCATCCAAAAATTTTCTCAATGGTTGAATATAACAATTTGCCGCTGTGCCAATGAAGTCCCTCTCAATTTGGCCTAATTTTTGCTGACACTGCCCGACTTTAACTAGAGAACTTCCTGAAAAAAGGAGAGAAGGACGAGTGCAACGTTTTGTAAAACGAAAATCCAATCTGTTATTCCAAATACTCATGTTCGTTACTATGATCTGAACTTACCGTATGCAATTCCAGGCCCAAATTCATTGCCTGCCTCGATCATATCTATTCCCACATATTCCAAATTGCTCAACCTATTTGGCTTCTTTTTGTCGATTTTTTCATAAAAAAAATCTTCAATTCTATTTCCTATACAATAAAAAAAACAGTTTCTTTAGAAACATAGCAGATATATATAGTATTGTTATTGATATCATATCGATTCCGTCAACCCTAGCAGGCTGTTGTTCCTGCCGGGGTTTATTATGAGTTTTACCAGGGTTGGGTGTAAGCATTGCCTCCATATTTCTCAAGATTTTCTCTGTCCACGCTTTTGTCATATTTGCACGCTCTGCAAGATGCTCGAAATGCGCATCCAATTCTGTTTTCTCTGATGTACCAAGGGTCTCTTCAGTGAGCTATACAACAATATAGAAACAGGTTACATTTTTGTGTGATTATCATGATCATTCGAGCAAAATATAAATTCATATGAAGTTCAGCAAAGAAAAAATGGATGAAAGAATCTGAATAGAGGACGAAACTCGTTGATATCAGTGGAGAGAATATCAGGGCCTGACAGGACGCTGGGAAGAAAATCACTGAAGACAATCAGACAAAAGCCTATGTTATCTTGGGAAAAAAATGACGTCTAATTTATTGTTAAAAATATAGATGTAATGAAACCAAACCTGGACGACACGACTGAGAGCTGCACCAGCATCTTTAACTAATTTTTTAACATTAAAATCCATTACGGCCAATTTTGATATCGAAGTATAAATATGTGTTTGATTGAGTTTTCACACTTTATGCGTTCTGTACGATTTCTATCGATTACTGATTTTTTAGTATAATAAATGCTACTACAATTTTTGCCACAAACTGTACATTTGAAATTAGCCACATTATCAACTGCGGATATTTGATTATGTGTGAGCTTTCTGCAGTGGGAAAATTCAAATAGAGCAGAGTTCTCTCCCTTTCTCTAATTTTATTATCGTTGCGATTTACATCATATTTTGTCTAAATCACTTAGGCTCCTTGACCAAACTAATTTATCACGAACGTGACAGTACATCATATGAATTATTCATCTGTTCAATAACTTTCAATACAATATAATTTGGATGTTATAATCAAGCACATTTACTTCATCATCCTCATAATTTTCAGATTTTCCCAGTACATTACTAGTGCAGAACAATTTTCAATTATTAAACAGCCATACCTGGACGACTCGATTAAATGCAGTTCGTACGCCATCTTTCACTAATTTTTTCACATTGAAGTCCATTCCGAAGATATTCTTAGCCAAATTGTATTTCTCTCAATCGAATAATTGCAATATTCAGTTATTTTTACTTATTTGATTGGATGTTCTGCAAGTCCACTGTGATGATGCTTATTGATCAATGACAATCATCAAAGTTTGCGGTCATACTGCAGGGAAAATTTCAAGTACTCATACAAGACGAATAGAAGCGCGCGGGCGCGGTAAGTGTAGTGCCATTCACGCATGTGTGCATGCATATCAATATTATAAAATTTATTTTATCTGGAGAAATTATTTAACAATGAGAGGAAGCAAAATCAATTGTGACTGGATGTTTTTTCAAGTTATAACACATTGTTTATTGCGACCTTTTTCCTGTATTAATGTATAGTTTGCACTAGTACTTTTTCATCGTGCACCGGCTATTTTATCGCTGAGTCTTAATGTCAATAATATATTATTGATTGTCCACTCGTCTTTATAATTATTGATAATATCAAAGTTATAATTGTATAGTGTACTAATATTTTGTTTCAATAATCACATTTTATCATACATATTCATGGATTGTAATACATGAAAACTTTTCCTATAATTAGCTTCTCCACAAAACAATATCCCAATTAAAAAGTTGCTAGTAATTTGTCTGCTCATTTTTTTATAAAACAAATATTTTGATTTAGGTTTTTGTTTTTGTTATACTACAAATTCATTATGCTTCATACGACTATTCTACTTGTCCACCTCTAATAGCGGTTCTATTTTGTAGATTTAATAAATTATCAATGACTCACTCAACGTCTACATTAAAAGTTCACTTGACAAAGAATATATAAAAATCATTTCAAAAGATTGAAGACTGATATCGAAAATATCTATCTAGATATGCACATGTAGATTGTGTGGCATGCTGATGAAGAATCAATTTTCTCAAACATTTATAGTTGATATGAAGTTAGAAATAAAGAAGACGGAAAATAATTGATTATAAACAGATAGCCTCAATGTAACAATTGCACAGAAAAGATTGACAATTCATTGCAGTATTAAGTCTCGAAGATCTCACATACATCCGTAATAATAATGTTAAGACTTTAGAATTCTCACTCAGTACAAAAAAAAATTCATCTCGAAAAACGAAGAAAACAACGTCGAAAAAGGACAAAAATAATTAGCTTATTCTCATTTATTTTCGCACCACTGGGCCACCATCAGTCGTCATTGTGACTTCATTGACACAAGTTTTCTTGATCTTGCTCTCGTTTCTGTCCTTATATTTGTATATTCAAACCACAATACATTTGGAATGAGCGTTGTGTCTCGCAATAGTAAATATTCAGATATTCGCCTGGGATGTGATAAAAGAATGGTAGTTAAATTGTTGCGATGAAAATTTTTAATCAAATACGAATAATATCATTTCAACTTACCACGAGACAATTACTGGGAAGAATGGAGTTAGGACTAAATGCGTTGTAGAGAACCAAAGGATTCCCATAATGATACCCACAACAACACCACAAAAAACTTGTGATAATGTGTGATATTGCAAATAGATGCGGCTAAAAGTGACTAGAGCTGCCACAATTGCACAACCGACTATTATTGTCCACCTCCATAATCTCTCTACCATAGTGCTATTGTTATTTAGATGCATTCTATAACAATAATACATGAAAAATAGAGTATTTATCAATACGGATGTGTATTAACATTCAACAATAATGATGTGGATGGAAATTTACCTCAAGCAAACAAATAATGTCGTGTAGGTAGTAAAAAACCACATGAATTGTGAATGCGCCGAAGGCATTCCATATTCCACGTAAACAACATCGCGTCTCATTGGTCTTGCTTCTCTGATTGTATATTTCAATGAAAGACCAAGAATTTCATTAGCAATAACTCCGATAAAGTAGCATATCTGCAAGTGCAATGAAGAATAAGAACTATTATATACCAATGCTGTAATGATTATATCCGTCATCTCAAAATTACCGTATGTAAATCTCTTCTGAAGAGAATAAGCGTGATGAACCCTATAATAATAGCAAAGGGTGTCAGACTTATGAGGGCTAAAATTCGACCCAAGTGATCTCCTGGAATGAATTAAGGAATGTGATTAATAAGGATTTCCACACGTAGAACTGTACAATTGGAAAAATTATTAAAACTATGTAGGAACATATATTTTAAAATATATTCATGCGGAAATACTTCCACAAAATTTGGCAAGTGTCAAGTAATTTAATGAAGAAATTTAACCTTGGAGATATTCGACGTGGGTCAATGAAAATGGAACCCATGTTGTATTTTCTAGATGATTATTTACAAATTGTGATTTGACTTCATGTAAAATATCGTTTTCCAGTGACGCCATGTTGTCCATGGCAGTCATTTTTATCGAGTGTAGTGTAAACACATTCACATTTTACATGTATAGAGAGATATATCAAAAAACTGATAGGGAGGCAGTCATTGCAAACTGTATTATCGACGCTGGGAAATGAATTCCTCTTTACCAATTCAGTCTATATTTAAAATGTGATCAACATGTGAACATTTTTTTTTCTATACATGAACAAAGCACATAATTCCTTTTCGTAATATGTACAAAGACATTGTAAATAAATCAGAGCGATTGATGATCTCGTACATTGTTCATATCTATGGAGATACGGAAAAAAATACCATTTTATCTATGACTCACTTTATATACACTACAGTTCAGTCTCCTCATATACACCCTCTGCAGCCGGTGATCATTTATTAATTTCAAGTAATTTACGCTGAAAACGTTACTTGTAATGATACGAAAATACAAATATTGATAATCAGTGCATTTGAAATGCTGACATGTGATGAGGAATTGTTTGAATCCAATTTCTCTCTCTCAATAACAGGCAACGTATTTTCCATGAGCGCAATATTGATAGATCTCACCAATGGATAATCTACACCTATTAATGGATCGAGAATATCACTATTAAGACTCGCACAATCACCGGCGAAATCATCCGTGTCAATACTCCAGACCATGACCCCAGCTAAATGCGCTTTCTTCACGTACCGCACCTGTATTTAGTTTTGGAAGAAATGAGCGCGTTATGTCAATGTTTCCGAAGAGATAGCTTACAAGGAACAGCTGAAAATCTCTCATTATTTACCTTTACAGCGACAGTTTTCGGATTATCATAAACGACAACCTTATCATCATGGACAGCCCAAACACAATTGTCATCTTCATCTCCACCAACTCTCCAATCGCTGGGTGACTGTACCAGTTCTTGACAAATTTCATTGTACCCCATGAAACCATCTTCACGTGTATAATTCCCCTGGAATCCACGATCTAACGATGGACGACCGATTGGACTTTCTGAACTATTTAATTTTGATGTCAATATGAATGTTCTTCCATACATGGCCAGTCCGAGGACTAACTTCTCAGGTGGTGCACCCAAGTCGAACAGATGGTTAATGGTTGATTCTATACAAAGTCCATCATTACATTTTAAAGGGGCATTTGATGCGACATATCTGTCCCAAGACCCATGATAATCATATGCCATCACATGAATGAAATCCAGATGTTTCGACATTTCCCTCACGTCATAGGCAATATTTATTGTTTCTTTATGTGCACTTATCGCTGCGGTCAGAAGTAATCCGTTTTTACTTAAAGGAAGGCGCAGTTCTTTGATAAGATTAATGAAATTCTCTCGGTCATACAATGCACCGCCCCGTTTTCCTGGATATTCCCAGTCAAGGTCAAGCCCATCGAAGTTATGAGTTCTGTGAATAAAAAGAAAATGGGAAACTTTCGTTGAAGTATTCTATACTCGATCAAAATATGATTTTACTTTAAGAAGTCGATCACACTCGATACGAATGTTGCTCTTCGTTGTGGTAACGCAGATAGAGCTGAATAATTGGCACTTCCTTCATTCCAACCACCAATGGCTAAAGACACCTTGAGATGAGGGTATTGTCGACGGAGACCAGTCATCTTTTTATATGTTCCTTTTCCTAGTGTATAAAACAAATGAAATGCGCTCATTTCAATTATAATCTTATCTTCATAAAAAACATTTGTCAATTCAAAATCAATGTTATACCATCTTCTAAATCTGCCCATGGATCCAAACTTTTGATAGTCCATGTTGTGGCATCCAAACCAGCGAACGAATAAATGACATGGGTACACTGATTGGGTTTGAAATTTTCAAATTGGAATTGCCCTTTTCCTGGACGATATTGAGCCCACGATGCAACGTAACATGCAACAACTCTATCATGCGGTGGTCTCAGTGGATCTGCGCAAATAAAATTTCTTGATAATATAAATGAACAAATTTATTTCATCACAGAAGCAAATGTGTTAAAGGTCAAGGCTTTGATTAGACAAATATCGGGAATGAATTAAAAAGAGAAGTGTTAAACACTCATAATGCATGTGATAGATTTGAATGCATATCAGATATTGAAGATAGATAATCACCTCGAATAGCAAATAATAAAGGTAAATACATTGCAATAAGCACAATCGTAATGCAAATAAGATCCCGCGACATTGTTAAACTTGTTCGCAGTACACTCATAATGGCAATCACGGTATGTTGAAATCTGAAATACACCGGTATATTCTACTGTATAAAGTTCAGAGGCCTTTCACCATCGATAAATTTTTTTTTTAATCAATTGAATAGTTGACAGCAGCAATAGGTACACTGCAGTCTGGAGACAAACTAATACAAAGACGCCACGACGATGGTTTCTTCTGGTCTTCCTCAGAATGACTTTACCCGTTCCCACTCCTTCAGCCTTTTTATAATATTATCGCCTTGTTTTCTTTTCTTCTTCATCGTGCCAGAATAACGGCCGGTGAACGGGACAGTGATCGCGGCTTTTACACGACCCATATACAAGAAGAGAAAACCTGTTACTCCTGATGCCGAAACTGTAGCTTTTCTCACAATTTTTTCAATCGCATTGGTAGGGCAGTATGTTTATTCCACAGATTTTGGCATTGTATCAATGTTCCTCAATATAAATATCAATATTCATAGTTGATCGTCAACATTTTTGTCCCATCCTCCGTGATGCGAATAATCAATTGAATGCTAGATGCTACCTCACAAGATGAGTAATGTCCGTAACATCAGGTGTAATGAAAAAATGAGTATTTAAAAGTTATACGCACATATTTAGTTACAACTTTCGACACCGTTGAAGCAGCACATTCCATTGCGATGACTTTCGATTTCGATAGCAATCGATACTATCCCAGAAAATCGATTGTACGCTAACCTCAAACGTCCCGGAATGCGAGTATAATTATTTACATCAAGCATAAGGTCTTATAGGTTATGTAGGTGTGATTGAATGTACAACAAATATTTTATATTATTCATCATTGTCAATTGAATAATGCCATTGATTATTATCACGGGGATTCCATCGAGTGGCAAAAGTACGAGAACAACAGAATTGAAAAATTATTTTGAAGAACAACATGGAAAAAAAGTTGAAATAATCAATGAAGAAGAAGCAATTGTGAGAGCAGGCTATGATAAGAATATATTTTACGCAGGTTAGTGTATTTATTTAATTTTGGATTGTGTGTTGACTAAATGAAGAATCATTAGGACGCTTTGTCATTCCACGATCACTACTTTGAGAGATATTTTTTTTAAATCAGATTCGAAAAAAGAGAAGGCAGTTAGGGGTGATATTAGATCTAGCATTCAGCACCAATTAAATACAGCTGATGTTTTGATTATTGATGGGAGTAATTATATCAAAGGATATCGTTATGAGATTTATTGTTTATCGAAATCATACAAAACACCGCAATGTACGATTCACTGTGATACCCCAGTGGAACACGCTTGGTTATTGAACGAAAAGAGGCCAAAAGAAGATAGATATTCACGTGAAACATTTGATGCTCTTGTTATGAGGTGAATTTGTTTGATTTTCAACCCAATCAGGCCAAAGCATTAATTTCCTCCTCTCACACAGATATGAACCACCTAATAATAAGAATCGATGGGACTCACCATTGTTTGCAGTAACTCCACATGACCTATTATCGTTTGATGATATTCATGGTGCTCTGTATCGCGTTAAAGCACCGAAACCGAATATGAGTACACAATTGGTGAGAAATTGTTCATAGCTAAGGTCTTCCATAATACTGAGTATAATCGATTGAATTGTTTTTTACTAGCCGCCAGTATCATCAACAAATTATTTGTATGAACTCGACCGGGTATCCCAAGAAATAGTGAATGTAAGTTTCATGCGAATAAGCATACTTGTTTCATTGATTAGTAACTCTTGTGTCCATAAAATTACAGACGATTGCATTTGCTAAAGAAATGGGTGTTACGAGTGATATCAAGATACCGGGATGTAACTTATCTGTTGAAAAAGGAGCAGATGCCATTCATTTGAATCGGTTGAGGCGACAGTTTTTGACTTACAGCAAAATGCATCAAGTGGAGGTGAATCAGATAGCACAATTATTTGTACAGTATATAAATAAAAGTCTTTGAATAATAAGAGGATTAAATTAATCAAAAGAGGTGGATCTATTCTTTGACAACTCGATTGTCGCATAATCTTTTTTTTTCAATTCAAGTTGATATAAAATTACAGTTATGAATAAAAATATTGCAGATAATTAGTGAGTAGGGTTTTTTCAGTCATATTGATTACTCTTCGATTCAATCACAATCCTCACATTTCTATGTTTGGAGATACAAAAACGGATTTCATTACAATTGAACTGAAAAAATTTTGATCTTGTACAGAGAAAGAAATGAAGAAGAGTTAAAAGGCACTATATACAAACATGTACATATATATATATATATTTTTGCAAATTCTATGTGTTCTTTGCGTATCACTCGAAGAAGTCTTGTATCATGTCATTTTCTTCACACTGAGTGTGAATCACTTGTCCAAAAATTATTTTAGAGCTTGTAACTGTTATACATCATTATTTCTTACCTCATCAAAAAATAAATGTAATGTGATTTAATTTACCAAAGTAACATTTGCTTGGTACTAGAAAAATACCACCGGACTCTCGTTGAATCAGTGATAAAATCTGAACAATCACTTGTATTCTTCATTTCCTTTTCTTTTTATCTTGAAGATATATTCGAATTCGTTTATTTGTTACCCTCCAAATCATAAAGAAAAACTTTAACGCGATATTATGCCATTCAAATTGGATTTTTGGTGTTAATTGTGCTATTTCTATTCTTGTACACCGTTCGTGTCAGCGCCGTTTCGATTATCACCTGATAATGTTTGTCGCCTTGGCTTCCTACATACGAAATAGACGCTATTATATTCGCATTGTAGCATACTATTGGGATTTTGAGCATAACGCGATTTGACCCGGGTTTCCTCAGTCTATGAAAAAACAAGAACAATGTTATTATTCATATTCATAATTTCAACTAATGTGGATTCGTTGTTGTTTATCAACTTATTATTAACCTCTATCTGAAATCCAAAACCAAGAATAACTTGACGAACGACTTCATAGCTGGGTTCTATCGAATCTTCTGATGGCATGTCACTAAAATGATAGAGAAGTGGTCCTAAATTTATCCACACGCCCCCTGGTTTCAATATTTTGTATATTGTTTCGATAAATTGGACGACATTGTTTGCGCAATCAATGAAAAAACACGTGGCAACGCAATCCCAATGATCATTATCAGTGTACACCTGATAAAGAAAAATAGGATAACCCGTGAAATCAAAAATGATTAATTCTCTGAATTTATTTCAATTGTACAACCTCTAAAAAGTCTCCAGCGGTCATGGAAAATTGTGCACTCTCTGGAAGATCACTTGGATTAACATCAGGGAAGAATACTGCCTGTGTTTGGTGCGCCCCATGTAGGTTGTTTATGTATTGATGTACCCAAGGATGTACTTTATACGAGTTAACTCCCCTACACCTTGAAAAATGGTTCAATTAAAATCAATAAGAGAACTCAGGATATTATTAAAAATATTCTCCTACCACTTACTTATTTAGGACGAAATGTGATGCAAAAAGCATAAATAGGGAGAATTCGTTTCCTTGACATGTGTAACCGCGTTTTGCAATTTCGAAAGCCAGTCTACCGAGTCCTGCACCCGGCACTAATACCTGTATGTCTGTTGGTGTGCTGAAAATCATCAAGTTACTCATGTAACAGTTTTCGTCAATTGTCATTTTGATAAGAGAGACATTAGACATTAATTTTACCACATGTCATCGGGGAACAGATGGATTATTTCGTCAATTATTGGTTGATAACATGCATTTCTCTCTTCCGTGCCGTGAGTACTCCAATCCCTCACCAATTGTTTGATTGTTGCTTGTACTTTCTCCTGGTCAGCCAACACTGGTCGTGGATTCAATGTCTGGAATTAGACCTACCTATATTTCATACAATGAAAATCATTTTCATCTTAAATAAATTGTGCGAAGGATATTTATGCAAAATTTTCGACTTTTTTTCCTTGTCAATGAATTTATGATCAACAAAATAATGAACAAGGCTTTCGTTCACTTTCGCATGTCGACTAAAACATGAAAAAAGTAATGTACAGATATCTGAATGAAAGAAGCAGAGCAATAGAAGAGTAGGATTACAATGGATACTTCTCCGTACACTTTCATTTTGTGCTGATGATGGATTGACATTTTCAAATATATGTGAAACATCTTTTATAATTAATTTGATTATTTCATCGTTGTTTTCAATGCACAATTTAACCTCCTGCAAGTGTTCACGATATTTCGTCAACAATTTTTGATGATGTGTCGGCAATGATAGTAGATATGATTCCGTTTTTTTCACTCGCTGTAGTGAGTGGGGCCTGGGAAATTCGATAGATTATAAAGATAATTATCCGCTCCGGTGAAATTATAGAAACATAAATGGAGGGGTTATGTTAATACACATAATACTAGGAATTAATCTTATACATAAAATTCAAAATCGTGAGGCTTACATAATAATCATAACAATCATGATATTGAATTGAATGAGAGGATATTATTCATATTTTTTTGAATTAAAATTCAAGGATGCGTCTATGAAAGTGTACTCACTTGTAGTATTTGAATGCCGACACAATTCGTTGAAAGTGCTTCCGCTCCTCTTCATCTTCATATGTATCTTGCATCTTTCCCGTATAAATATCATTCATAGCTTCCATGTTCCTTATTTTTAAATTAATTTCCTACTATATTTATGGGTCCCGCGAACTTGTGTGAATATTTCTTCAGCCACCCTCGCAGCGAGTTAACGTACAGTTTCTCGAGGTATTTTTTGTTTTTCACACCAACTATTCGCCCCTACAACAGTTTAATCGTATATGTCATATACCTATATGTGTATCTCGTCTTTGTTTCTCTCTCCAGTATATATACTATTCGCTTCTTTATTCCGGGTTCTCACCTCCTTGCGCCGTGATATTCTCTTCGAGAAATGATCTGAAATCAACACGTTACGTAGTGGTAGTGAATATAGTATATACACACACGTGCATTCATCAGTGCATTAGAATAAAGAAGTGGGGCGCGGAAGAAAAGGGCAATATAACAAGAAAGACTAAATGGAATCCGCGCCAAGCGCTTTAAAAATGGCTGCGCCATCTTTTTTCCGCTTTTCCAAATAAAGTTCCATTTCCATCGGATATATTGCGCGATTGATAATATTGAAACAACTGACGATTGTTTTAATCAGAGTTAACCAATCTGATGATTGGTATTCTTTTATAAACGTTATTGGATTAGATAACCCTTACTCAACTCTATTGGCGGACACTACATTTATCGACCAATAATCGCCGGTTATACAAGTCAAATATTTCTCCTCAATCTTTACATTTATTATGAAAATCATAACCCCATTTTTTAAGAATCATTGGTTCAGTATTCAATATATAGATATTGTATGACATCACATCTGGCTTTACTGTACGATTGTAAAATTCAAAGCCACCCACTATTACTGATAAAATTCATCGATGACGCATTTGGTTAAACGCAACGAGAAAATTGGGCAACTATAGGTAAAGAGAAGTTTACTTTATTCAATTATAAGGAATTCAATAAGTAAACAAGATGACATTTGGTAATAGCAATTACAATTCCAAGAAAATTGTCTTCGTGATTTAGTTGTATATTTACTATTAGTGTGTGTTTATCTACAGAATTTCACAATAGTGAAGAAAAATGATTGCGGTAGAGGCAGGATCAACAAATAATGATCGAGTTCCCATTAGATTATCAAATGAGAAGGCACCGTTGATTAATGGACGTAGCGTTTTCCAAAGAATTGGCAACATGATTGGTCTTGGTAAATCCACTAATGCAGATTCTGATGGTTACGTGGAATTCAGTAGTCTTGGTGGAGACAATGGTCGTACACTCGGGACATTCGCGGGAGTTTTCAGCCCTGTTACATTATCTATGTTTAGTGCCTTGATTTTTATACGAATGGGTATGTCAAATATTCAATTATGTTTGTCAATATTCACTGATTCATCTTCATCAATTTGATTGAATGTACATTTGATTTTTTCATTCACAGGTTATATTGTTGGGAATGCAGGGTTACTTGTAACACTAACACAATTTTTTATCGCATATGGAATATTACTGTTTACTGTGGCGTCAGTTTGTGCAATTTCAACGAATGGTGCAGTTGAGGGTGGTGGAGCCTATTTTATGATAAGTCGTACCCTCGGGCCTGAGTTTGGTGGTTCTATTGGCACTCTATTTTTCATGGCGAATATTGTGTCAAGTGCTCTATGCATATCTGGATGTGCGGAAGGTATAATTGAGAACTTTGGACCAAATGGTTACCTCGTAGGTGCTGCATCAGTTTTTCCCGATGGCAGATGGTGGAGATTTCTTTATTGCACTGTATTGAACAGTGCAAATTTAATTGTTTGTTTGATTGGTGCTTCAATGTTTGCAAAAACAAGTGTTGCGATCCTTGCAATTGTTTGCATCTGTCTTGGAAGTGTCGTCATCAGTTTTCTCGTACAGGGACAAATTGAGATACCAATTCCAGATGCGAATACTCTGATTCAAAATGCCACACATCATTTGAATGGCACTTATACGGGTTTGAAATCACAGACATTGGTAGATAATTTGTACTCGAACTACAGCGCTGATTATTCCAGCGATGGAGCCATGTCAGACTTCGCTAGTGTGTTTGGAGTTCTATTCAGCGGTGTTACTGGCATCATGGCTGGTGCAAATATGAGCGGAGAATTGAAAAATCCTGGCATCAATATTCCACGTGGGACTTTATCCGCAGTTCTATTCACATTCATCTGTTACATTCTGCTGTCAGTTTTGACGTCAGCCACCACCAGTAGATTTCTACTACAAAACAATTTCATCTATATGATGCCAATCAATGTTTGGCCACCATTTGTGGCTGTTGGAATACTTACTGCAACATTCAGCGCTGGTCTAAGCAATTTAATTGGATCTAGTCGCGTTTTAGAAGCACTAGCCAAAGATAATATTTTTGGATCAGGATTAAATTTCATTGCACATGGAACATGGCGTGGAAATCCAATAGCTGCCGTATTTACATCCTGGTGTCTCGTTCAAGTCATACTTTTAATTGGTTCATTGAATACCATTGCCCAAATAAATTCAGTTTTATTTCTACTAAGTTATCTAGCAACGAATTTAGCGTGTTTGGGCTTGGAGTTGGCTAGTGCACCCAATTTCCGACCACGATTTAATTATTTTACATGGCATACCGCAACTATTGGACTTCTGGGTACATTAATCATGATGTTTGTTATTAACAGCATTTATGCTTCCAGCAGTATTATTGTATGTTTAATTTTAATTATTGTCCTCCATTTATTCTCACCGAGTAAAAATGCAGCGTGGGGAAGCATATCACAAGCATTGATTTTTCATCAAGTTCGGAAGTACCTGTTGATGCTAGATTCGAGAAAAGATCATGTGAAATTTTGGAGACCGCAGATACTGCTGATGGTCTCGTCACCGCGTTCAGCATGTCCATTGATTGAATTCATTAATGACTTGAAGAAAGGTGGACTTTATGTTGTTGGACATGTAAAGATTGGGGATTTTAGTGGTCAAGGAGTTGATCCAACTATTGAAGAATATCCGCAATGGTTGAGCCTAGTCGACCATTTGAAAGTGAAAGCATTCGTTGAGTTGACGATTACGAAAACTGTGAGAGAGGGCATGCAACATTTAATAAGAATATCTGGAATGGGTGCAATGAAACCGAATACAATTGTTCTGGGATTCTATGATGAAGAACAGCCTCGAGATTGTTTCCAAGATGCGAGATATGCGACAGGTATTTTTGAAAATACCGGCCCAAATGGAATCAATCAAACATTTCCATTGAGAGAAATCGGATCTGAGAAGTCTTTGGATCGTGTTCAATATGTCGGCATGTGTTTGGATGTATTGCGAATGAAGAAGAATTTATGTCTCTGCCGTAATTTCCAAACATTAGACAAAACATTGATGACTGTAAAAAATTCGAATTTCCAATTCATTGATGTATGGCCTGTGAATTTCTTCCAACCAACTGATCAAGATCCATTCGATACAACGTCCCTCTTCATGCTCCAACTTGCATGCATTATAAATATGGTGAAAGGATGGAATAATTTACGATTACGTGTTTTCTACTGCGAAGTTAGTGAACATGATTCAAGTCTGAACATATCTGAAACAGGAGGTACATCCAGTACAGAATTTCCCCGTGCTTCGACTGAGCATCGCATCAGGAAAATGTTGAATGTGTTGAGGATTAGCGCGTCTATTCAGAAGATTCCAAGTTGGGACGTACCTATAGCGGCTTTGGAAGGGAAATCATTAATCGAATGTCGCGATGAAGGGAATTACGATGAAACAAGTAATTATTCTAATGAAGGATTGAGTAATGTTGCAAGAAGCTATATTCTTGGTGTGAACCAATTGATGAGAGAGTATTCTAGCACAACTGCTGCTACGTTTGTTTATTTGCCAGGACCACCCGCAACAAACTCATGGGACGAGAAAAATATTTTCCGGCAATATCTCCAAGCACTTACAGAATTAACAGCCGATTTACCACCAACTATACTTGTTCATGGCGTTAGTGCAGTGACTTCTACAACATTATAATTTATTTATAATAAAGGAAATTGCAACGGAATGAATCATAATCAGCAGAGTTACGCATAGACTGCCTCTCCAAAAGTATTCATACTGGTGAATAAGGAGGACATGGAATAAGTGATTTTCAACAGACGGTGGGCACGATTATAATATAACTGAGTAACCAATTATGTCGCCGATGAAAAAATTGACTCTCGAAAAAGTATTATACGTTTATATTTGCGTTTGATCATTTTGCTGATGATAATGTAGTTCAATAATCGTAATCTACTGATGGAACGTTGTTTCATGACAAAGTAGGGGAATCAGGTCATCAGGTTTATTGCCTGATTGAAATTGATCGATATTGATTGTAAAATATTTATTGTGTTAAGGGGAAAGTGCTTGTGGATTCCACATTATTCTATTATAGGCAATTTAGCGAATAAATAATATATATATATACTGGGCTAAATACTGTGATACAAAATTGGTCCTCAACAGGAACGTTTCTACTGGAACAAGGTGACAATCTTTTCTGTTCGCTCCCAACTTGTATTGATTTTAGCATTATTTGTATCATCGATTAAATTAACTCACTTTTATACAACATTTAATAATAAAATTATTATACAATATATTTCTATATAAACTTTCAAGGATCCCATGCAACCGGTGCTTCTCACTTCATCTTGCATGTGCCTTTTATATTTATTTCAATTCATAGGCGCATTTACCGCCTGCGGACGTGATTGATACATATTTTATCTAAATAAATTTATAAAATATAAATTGTATATTTATGTTTCATTCCGTATTGATTATTTGATGTATAAACTGAAGTGTATACGTATTTGATCAACAATGGAAGACATCCTTTTTGAGGCACTGATCGGATTTAGATTCTCTTATTTGGAGTTTTTTCATCTCACCAAATTCTTTGTCGCTTTTATCCGCGGGATAACCAGACGTTGATTTTTTTAGAATGCCATCATCGCCGAGGATATCAGTAGCTCTGGTTTTGATCCCGACAAATTCAATTAACTCCAATAATTTATCGGAATATTCTGTATGGCCCGATATGATATTGCTGACGTCGATATTTTTGACACGAGGACAATTTTCAATCGGCATCAACCCAGCGACACCTGTGCTCATTGATAATGTCCTATAGAGAAATCTGAGTAACCAATCTGCACGACAGTATCCATTGATAATATCACCAGCAACAACCTTTGAACATTTTTCCCACTGAGATGATTTATTGGTGACTGGTGCACCCAACATTATTGCATCTTGAATAATCCCGTGAGCATTACCTGCTTCAGCCAGTTCACGTAAGCAATAAAATATCACTCGTGCTCCTAAGCTGTAACCAATCAATGTTACAGGCCGCTTCCCATGTTGTCGTGAAAGTAAGACATGTGCAAGATGTTTCCCAACTTCGGAACTTCGACGACAACATACTGACCAAGGATTGTCAATAACTGACGAGATGGATAATAATGCAGCTGGCCAAGCAATAGCACTAACGATTCCAGATAATACTGTATATTTCAAAGCTTCTTGGGTGGCATAAGATACGGCCATTGACAAAATGTATTCCAATGCTTGGCCCAATTCGATCAAATATTTTGTTTCATAACGTAGAGCATATTGTTCACGCGATATCGCCAGACATCGCCATGGCTTAACAACACTATCAGCCTGTTCGTCTGTCAACCAACCTGTGATTGCTATTACTATGTGAAGCTGTTGGTCAGTTTCAGTGAATTGTGACAGCGGTACAAATTCGAATTCCTCGAGTTGTCCAACGCGTTTGTGCATCTTATATCCAGTTAATCCAGCACCAGCCGCACCAAACATTGAACCAATTATCGCTACTCCAGCTGTACTGGTTAAGGCTGCTGCGCTTGCACCTCCAAGAATGGTTCCGACACCAATACCGATGAAGGGCGCTGCTAAACCACCTGTCAATCCTATCAAGGTTCCACCAGCTATTGTTGCTAGTCCCACCGAGGCGTAGCGCTTTATCTTACGTATTTTTTCACGATGCTTTGTAGCTTTTTCTTCTGCTCTGAAATTTGATGAGTTTGTTATACTAAATTCCTGCGACAAAAATATTATTAATCTTTAGTTCTACTTACTCCGTTGGTGAGTCGACATCACTTCTGAGCAATTGTACGATTGAATGCTCATAAAGCTCTATCAAATCGAAAGGAACATCCAATAATCTTGCTAATTCACGTGCGAGTACACGTTCTCTGGCATCATATTCACCTGGAATCAATTCATACCATTTAATGAGAATCCATTCTGGTGTTCGTCTACAAATGCTCCTTATGTGATTCCAGTCTCTACTTCAGTGCAACATGTGTTGAATATATTCGACGCATGTTCGTCTACTAAATTTACCTGTTTCGATCCCTGTGATATATTGCAAAATACAAGAGAAGCAAAACCTTTAGAATCTGAGTTATTATTTCTATCTTTTTTCATGGGTAAACAATATTTTGAAATCGTAGATAATACATTGAGTGTCCTACCACTTTGTAGGGCTAGTAGAACTGCATCTTGAACAACAAGTATGGCTCTTCCCATGAGACTTGGCTCCTGACGAAGGAGATCTATGTACGGTTGTGGTGATTGACCAGTTTTGCCTTCAACAAGAATCAACATTACTGTTTCTAGGCTCTCTTTCGCCCCCAAATGTTGACATAGTTGTTTGATATGTCTCCGATTGAACTCGGCATTCCATTCCCCAGGGAATAGTTCGCCCATACATATGGCGCAAATTGATACATAACTGTAGATTCCTCCATCAGATATTTTTAATGCACTGCCTGTAAAAATCCAATTGGTCGTTACATTGACTCGAATATAATATCTAAATATGTACTGCTATATTGGAGTACCTTTATCAGTGCTCTGTTGATTTTGAATCGTTTCACAGGGATTCTCCACCGAATCATTGCTCTTCTCCATTATTTATTTTCAAATGAACAATCCTCGATTTTATCATACTTTATCGAATTGTCAATTTTAAGGTTATCGTGGAAATAATACGTCACGTTACATTGGCTCACCTCCCACGATAATTATTTATGGAGTGACAATCTCTCTACTGATAGTAGACATGAATTGCGCAGGAGATGGGTATGAGTTTGAGTAAAAATGAAATTCGATATATAATTTGATGTGATGCTCGTGCATATATTTCACTAGCGAATTCATATAAATCAAAGTCTCATCATTACATATTATGTAACTCTCTTGCTTTCAATTCGAACAAATTTTCTGCGGAAAATTTTATTTGTAATTCTCATATAGCATTCCTTTCGCCACATTCAGAGCCGAATTTTTGTCGAGCAGTTTCTCGACAATCGCCAGACCAAAAGCGAAGGCAGTCGCGGGTCCTCTGCTGGTTATTATATTACCTGTCATATAAAGCAGTTTTTTAATTATTCTTACGAAAGAACAATGTTCTTTATTATCCTAATCATTTATCGCGACAAGGTTTCTGATAGAAATATTTCTTCTTCAGTCAGTAATAAATATGTTCTCGCAAAAAAAAACATTTAAAGAATTAGAATACCATCAGTCACAACGACATCTTCCAAATACTCATAATCTCCAGTCAATTTATCTTTCATCGACGGATACGATGTGATCTTTTTCCCCAGGGCGATTCCATGTGCTTTTAGAGCAGTTGGAGCTGCACAAATTGCCGCTATCACTTTTCCAGCAGCCTGTTGCTTCTTCAGCAATTCTCCAACGTTCTTGGACTAGTATAACATTCATTCAGACAGAATTATATGGAAAAATATCAGTCAAATCCTGCCGAGCTGTATAGACTAAGATCGGGAGTATAATTGACCGTGATATCGAATAATTCTTACGCTCGCCAGGGCTTCCGAACCACCGAGACCTCCAGGCAGAATAACCGCGTCATAATCTCTATCTTTTACTGTTTCAAATTTTGTGTCGGCACAAATTTTGACATCACGGCTGCATTTAACACATTCATGTTCAGTTATACTCGAGATGGTTACATCGACCTGGAAATAACATGTCATTTATAAAATTCCAATGATAATGTGTTCGGTCAGACATAAATGATATTTTGAAAATATTAGAAGTGAGGTTAATGTCACGCACTCCAGCACGGCGGAGAATATCAGCGGTGATCACGGCTTCCATCTCTTCCGCACCATCAGCCAGAAGCAAAATTGCATTTTTCTTCGACATATTCGTTGAATATTTACTGAAAATAATACGAATTCGATGCGATTCTATCGCCGGCTGTAACGATTTAACGTAACTCTTCCACAACACGGACGTGAACATAAATGATATCTGTGTATAGAATACAACCTGCAATGTCATTTGAGTTGCATAATTTGTTTACCAAGTAACATGAATATCGCTCAAAGTTATGTATTTTATTATGTATTTAAAATAAATAATGAGTGACATAAGTGATATATGGTGAAGCTGTGACTTTTGTAAGAATAGAAGAGTATATATCAACTACTATACTGATCTATGCAACATGGTTCGCACGTTGAAAGCTGTGATAAATAACTTGATGGGGATCTGCACGAAATCCAGGTTTAAATTCTGCAATTCTACGAGTTATGTTGCTAATTCAAAGAATTTTGCTACGAATCATAAGAATACTAATTCAGTCGAGCTATCATATGCTTCCTACGATGCACATAAATCATCAGCATCACCTATTGTGATAATGCATGGCCTCTTTGGATCAAAAAATAACTGGAATACCCTTGCAAAAGCAATGAATCAACAGACGAAGAGAAGAGTTCTCACTATTGATGCAAGGAATCATGGTGACTCGCCACACTCGTCGATAATGACTTATCCATCAATGGCAAATGATGTCAAAGATTTTTGTGCAACTCTTGATATTGAAAAAGCAATTTTGATTGGACATAGTATGGGTGGTGCGGCGATGATGTGCACTGCACTGAATTATCCCGAAATAGTCGAGAAGCTTCTGATTGTTGATATGTCACCAATTAAAACGAGTCCTAGTCTTCATCAAATGACAGAAATAATTGATACAATGCAGTCTATTAAATTTGAGAAGAGTCGAACGTTATCAGAAGCAAGAAAACGAGTTGATGAATTACTCTCTAAAACAATTAGTTCGCCATCGTTGCGCCAATTTTTATTAATGAATGTTGTTGAGAAGAGTCCAACGGAATACTTGTGGAGAGTGAATTTGCCAATTATTGCCAACAATTTTTCCAGTCAAATAGCAAATTTTCCAGATATTATCCCTCAATTACCTAATGAAACGTTCGATGGTCCTACACTATTCATTGCAGGATCTGAAAGTGATTATATAAAAGAAAAAGATCATGTTGCAATCAAAAAATTGTTCACTGCAGCGAAAATTGAGTACATCAACGGCGCTGGTCATTGGGTACAGTCGGAAAAACCCGCTGAATTCCTTAACAACGCCACAGCTTTCATTAATCAATGAAAACATGTGGGACGGTGCCATAAGAATAGATTCTGTTTAATGGAAGATCATAAGTCGTTTTGTAATAATAGATAAGTGTTATTTTATTATAGGTACTGAGTTCAGTAATAAAAACTAGCAGGAAAGAGAAATAACATCACCGTCTTATCCCCTAGCAGTATAAACCTCCAATAAAAAATATATTCCATAAGTCCATTTGTATTATATAATTTTTCCTCTGATCATTGTCTGCGCTTGTCTCCTTAAAGCTTTGAATGTGGTGGTTGAGGCTTTACTTCTTTCAGGTCGATGTATGCCCCGATGATAACATTCGTCCCATTTTCTAGGACAACCGTTTCAAAGTGAATTCTATTGCCCTCTCGCCACATGTCTGTCCTGAGTGTTTGTCCAGGAATGACAGGTTTGGCAAAACGTACTTTCATTGAGTCGAATAATTGCGCATCTCCACCAGCGAACATTTTTAACACATGTCGGGTGGAAAAACCAAGTGAGCAAAGTCCGTGGAGAATTGGTTTATCATATCCACCTATTTTAGACATATTCGGGTCGATATGTAGAGGGTTGAAATCAAGACTGGCGAGTCGATAGAGTGCTGCTTGATCAGACGATGTTGATTGGGTAACAGATGCATCAGGTTTTCGTTTTGGTGCTGGAAGAATTGGTATTTCAAATTTGGAATTTCTCGGACCACCGAATTCACCACCACCTTTCAATACCGCTACCAATTGCCCTTCAGATAGTTTATCCCCACTCTCTGAATCGAATGTTTCATGTTCAATCAGCATCATCGCATTTTTCCCCTTGTCCATTATGTCTTGGACTCGGAAATGAGTTTGAACAGTTGCTTCAACAGGAATATTTTTCAGGACTTTGAAGTATTGCTCGCCATGAACGGAACCAGCTAAATTTATTTCCTTATTCGGCATTGCATTTTCTATCAAATTTGAGTGCATAGTACCTAATGGCCCAAAAATGAGATGATAAGTTGGAAGTACTGAAAAATTTATATCATTTTCATATATATACGAGAAATCAGATGGCTCTTTAAGAGATGCACCAACAGACAGAGCATAGAGAATGACATCGCGATTGGAATACGTATGTGTATATATGTGTTGCGATTCTTTTTTCGTTTGTTTTGTTGATAATGCTTCCACAACATTCATTAATTCACCTGATGCCTCAACAATTGATGCGCAATGTTTAGCGGCTTTCATATCAGTAATGTTCTCCCAATTTTCTTGTACAGACTCGGGAGTTACTGACTCATTGATATTATTACGTAATACACAACCATTAGATCTTATCATATGGCATTTTCCAGCCCATCCCAATGCTGATTCAATTATTGAACCATTCTCTGAACAATTTTCATGGCATAACCAAAAAACAATAGGTGCGATTAATTCAGGTTTGAGCTCTTTGAAAAATTCTGGTGGCAAAATATCTTCAGTCAGTCGTGATGCAGCTGTTGGCACTATAACATTTGTATGTACTCCACTAGATAGTCCCTCAATAGCTAATGTGTTTGCAAATCCAACTAGAGCCATTTTTGCTGCACTATAATTCGCCTGACCAAAATTTCCATACAATCCGCTATTACTCGACGTAAAAATAATTCGCCCATACTTCTGTTTTTTAAAAAAAGGCCATGCTGCCTGCGTTGTCTTGAAAGCACCTTTCACATGAACATTATGAATAATGTCCCAGTCATCCACTGATAAACGTGCAAATGATTTGTCACGAAGTATTCCAGCATTGTTTACCAAAACATCAATTTTCCCATACATATCAATCGCTGTCTGTATTATTTTCTCCCCTTCTAGTACATTATCATAATTGGCAACTGCTTCACCACCCAATTGTTTTATCTCTTGTACAACGGTATCAGCAACTTTTATATTAGATCCATCGCCATGCCGACCACTACCTAGGTCATTTATCACGACCTTTGCTCCTCTGGATGCAAAAAGGAGAGCATAAGCTTTTCCTAGTCCGGCACCTGCCCCTGTTACTACAACTACCTTTCCATCAAACCGTAGTTTAGGCACCATCGTAAACTATCCACCTAAATGCATAGATAATATCCTTATTAATTACTATTTACAAAATTTATGGCGGAATTACTTCATTGTTCAATCTTGTCTTGAATCTTTAATTGATATGCACTCACCAATTGATACTCACGCTCAAAGTCCAACTGCGTTTTGTATAAGAATTTTATTCTAGTCTCAAACGTGATTTCATCTATGCTATCACAGTGAGATATAATGGACTTGATGTATTCTGCTTTCTCATCGAATATGCATACAGATTGAATATTTTATGTTGATGAAAATTCTTGACGTCGATTAGATTGTGGTGAGCTGGCGATGGCTGTATATCAAATATTCATATGGAATGACTTGAGATTCGAATATGCAATACTTGTAATGATGTTCAAAATACTTACACCTTGAGGAATACATTCATGTACTGTACTAATATCTATATCTGTTTGTATTACGGCCAGAGACTAAATATGTATACCGTAATTGTTATCTACTAGTGGCGCCATTCGATTTTTTTTTCCTCCGACTATACATATATCTTTTTGTGTTGACACTTCATGCATGGTGTGGTGAGGTGATGGCATTCGTATATGAAAACGCTCTGAAACACAACAAAACATGAGGAAATGTCAATATATATAAATATTCAACAGGATTTTTTGACAATTCAGAAGGAATGCATTGCTGTATAACTCAAGGATGGATATGTCAACGTTGACTGCGATAGTGGATGAAAGTGAAACTCGCGATCTTTTGAATGAAGTGAGTATACCATGTAGAAAAGTGTTATGTTCTTGTGTTTATATTTATGAAAATTGGTATATATTGTACCATGTTTTATTTTTCAGTTTTTTCATTCCTGTGTCAATGAAATATGTGGAAATCGCGGACCTACTTATGGGCAATTCAGTAAAATAGGATGGACTGGAGAAGAGTACAATTACTTGCACACACTAATTTGTAAATTGTTTACGAATTCAGCTGCACTTTACCTCGATAAGACTAAGGTAAATACTTGTTTAAACCTTGAGGTAATCGTTTGTGAAATATCTTTTTTTTATGCAGATGCCTCAAGAATTCTTGGATCTACCTGACAGCATACAGACACTGATATTGAAGTGTATGAAAGAGAAACAGGAATTGCTTGTTGAAGCTGCGATCAAAAACTATTCACGAAAACATATGAAAACTATGACTGATTTCGATTGGCGATTGAAAATGATTATGGGATCGAGTACAGTAGCATCACTTCGCGAGCCATTATTGCAACTTGATTTGAAAGTTGTGGAAAATGAGACCGAAAGCATTTTGGACCTCGAGATGGATAGAAATGAATTGGATGTTTTCATAAAAGCATTGGAGTCAGCAATTTAATTGATATTTGTGAACACTGTTCATATGCCAAATTTGTATACTAATATGAAAATAAAAACATAAGAAAAATCTTTTGTTCTATGATCAAAACTTACGTGAGTTCTTGTGCATGAATTAATTGGAAGACTGGGAAAATAGGCAATAAATACATGCAGTATAATTCATACATTTTTTTCACAATTTATTTGTTATTATCGATAAATGTAGAATAGTTTGCTATTATAACTGCTGATTGAAGATATTGAAGACTTTTATAACTTTTACATACCTGGAGATGTCCCCAACGCAAAGAGATAGTTTTAAAATATTTCTTTGTATCGCAAACTCATGAGATTAAACAAAGGAGAGTTGTGTGAAAAATTTTGTTTCGGGGACGTCCCAAGATTGGCTTGTGTGTGTATGTATGTATGATTCATTTCGTATTTCTGTTTACAATCGGCCATTTAGTTTTTTTTCAATTATCATTTTTGTTGTTTTAAAATCAAATGAAAAATCTTCACTCTCGCAATAATGTTAATCCGAGATTGTGAACTTTTTCGTTGTAAATATTATTACGGAGAATATTTAATTAAATCCCATACAATTAATATTTACTATACAATTTTTAATTTTACTGCCTTCACTTCGTTTTTATTTATCCCTTAATATATATTTTTATCGTTTAAAATCAATGCCAGATCGCAGTCACATTGACTACTCACTCCATTCTGTCTCTCTCTCTTTCCCTCCTCCGTCACATTCTCTCTAACACTTAGAAATATTTTGATCAGGAGGAGAGTATACACACATATGCGTGTTACCATTATCAATAAATACACTACGGCCTTCATTGAAAAAAAAAAAAAAAATAAATAAAAAAAAATGTCGTTGACAGGCAATCGTAATTTTTCTTCGTTATTTCTTAGCATTGTGGAAATTCGTATAAATGTAGAAACATCGTATGAAAAACTTGAAAAAGGTAGTGTTGGTATTATTTCCGTCTTTGTTCTCAGAGTAGTAAAATTGTGCGAATTTTCATTTTCATTTCATATTTAATTAGGAGATATTTTAATAATTACCATAAAAATTACAATAGGCGATTTGTCGTGTTTATTATTGTTACGGTGAAAATGTAGCTATTCCGAACCAATTGGTAAATTTACACATACGCGATTCTCTATTTCTAGATTATATATCACTTAAGTTTTTCGATTTACTGTATCGTATTTTTTTTTCAACCTCCTACTTTCGTTCTGCGTGTGCATGTTTAGAAAATTTTTTTCGCATTAGGTTTGGTGTGCGTGCGTCGTATTGTGTGAAATTGTGTATGTAGCTTCATCAGTTTTACACCATAAAAACGCATCCGTTGTACAAATGATTATTAAAAGAGAAGAAGAACTTAAGAATTGACGAAAAAACAAAGAATACTAAATACAATTATAATTGGTCAAATGTTCTCAAATTGACGAGCTCAAAAAAATAAGTTTTTTTATACTATATAATAGCTAATTTCTATTATTACTCCAATATCTTCGCGTACACACGCGTCAATCTGCGTTGCCTTTTGCTTTTTCTTCCACTTTTTCTCTTTTTCCATATCGACCACAGTCATTCTCATTTTTATTTTGTTTTAATCTCAGTCGTTAAAATTATATATTTGAAACACACACACCCTCATACCAATATGATGTTTCTATTTCTCCCGATTTCTATTGCAACGAAACCATCCTTCGGACTTTCCTCTATTTTCGCTGCTATTCAGCGCCATTTTCACGAGTATTCGAGGGCTTTTTTCTTTAATTTTTCATCAGGGGACAATAGTAGTGTAGATTAAAATGGGAGGACAGAGAGAGGTTGATTGCATCATGACATCTCTTTGAGTATTTGCTAAGGTGTTGAATCGTCGTAATGTTTTACCGTCTAACCACAAATTTTCTTCCTCACTGATCTTCCTGTCGCTCATATTCTTTGTTCTTCCTACTAATTATCGTACAGACATGATTTGTTGCTATGTCTGTGCGTAATATCTTTCCATTTCACATTAGAATAATCTCAATAACAATTAATGACACTTTTCGAAATTTCTACATTTGCCGAGCCATTATTCTATTTCAATAAATTTGTGCTGAGCACGACCCGAAAGTAAAAAAGTTCTACAATTGTGAATGTGTGTATGTGTCTGTGCGCGTCTGTAAATATATATATATATATGAATATATATATATATATATATATATATTTATATATATGTCGTTGTTGCTGATGTTATTGGCGTTAAGAATTATCCATCACTATCTCGAGTGACTTCTCTTCAATTCCGAGTGTCTCACGAGATTCATTGTTGCTGCAGATGTATTTTCACCTAACAATATTTTTTTTTTTTTTTCGTTATTTCATTCATATATGATAATCGTAAATTCGCATTTGAATATCCGATTAATTTGCAAAACCAAAAAAATTTTGAGTTCGCCATTCTGCTTCTACTGCGGTCGAATGTTACATGAAAATAATTTATTAGGCCTATGGTAAAAAAAGAATGAACAAGCACACGCGACTCTGTCTCGTTGTGATGTCGATCCATTTCAACTTAATTTTTTTCTGTTGCTCGTAACGAAAGAACATTTTTTTTTTTTTTTTCAGTTTAAGTTGCAGGAATGGTCCAAATATACATATCTCTATAATATACTTTTTTGGTTTTAACGAGAAAAAAAACTTTCTTCTTCCCAAAATACAATTCGATTCACGACGGCCTTTATTCATTCAAGTTATTTTGATGATTCATTTCTGCGATAATTTCCTGCGAAAAAAAAGGATATTTTAAATTGTATGAAACGTTAATCAATCATGATTTTGAAATGCATATAACTGCAAATCGTTATGAAATACTTACATTTTTAGTGCACTCAATATTCTCGTTGACTGCCGCTGCAACAGCTTTCTCATTGATCTCAATCTCTTCCACTGCCTATAAATTAAACACATAAGAAAGTCTAAATAAGTATTAGTGATAAACGTTGGATAAGAGAGATGGTTTCCTTGATTTTATCATTATCAGATGGCCCCCCACATCTCTTTCATAGCAAATGTATAAATTCCTCAAGAACCAAAATCGCTCGGCGAATTGATGGTCAAATGGGTCTCATCATATATATTTTTATACCCTATACGTTGATATGAGCTTTATCATGTCATAATTTCTGTATATCAACATAGAATCACACAGTATTGATATGGGTGAGGAGTAACACTTACTTTAGTGACCGATGCAACATCTTCAGTAATCATAGGTGCTTTGAGTGATGGTGAAATGGGGACTTCAGCAATTACGTTCTTTGCAGCTTCCTCGATGGTTTCCGCTAGACCATTATTCTCCATTGGTGCCGCCAATTCGACCATGCTCTATGAAGACGAAGAACACATACATATACCATTAAAATTCATTATTGTGGCTTTGATTTCTCTTTATAATTCATAACTAATGTTTCCCAGCATGCGAAATATAAGCATCCCGAATACAAAATCGATTCTGTCACAAAACAACACACATGTAAGGCAGGCAAGTATATACATGATATTCTAAAATTATTGAAGAAAAAACAGATTGCAATGACAGAATCTCGTTTGTCTCTACATGCTTTGTATAACGTTAAATGAATGAATGGATGGAAACAATACTTGTCTCGTACGATTCCTGAATAGGACGATTATATCATGCTTTTAATCAGGATGCTTGAAAAAAATTAGATATGTACAATCACAGGAATCTGTACGAGACATTACTTAACTATAAATACAAATACATACTAATATACAAATACACTTTTATTCTTATTAGCTCGAGAGTAGACGTCTATCAATGAGTTTTTTTGGTTATTGGATTTCGCTATTTATATGCATTTGAGTAAATTGACATGACAGTCACAGGCGTGGCTACAAATATATATATATATTTGGGCACAGATAATTGTGTTAATTATTATCAAGAAAACCAAGAGGCAAACAGAGCACAGGTGAAACTGGTATTGGTTGTGGAGAGTATGTATTTGGGTAATGTTTGGGTAACTTTCACGTGTGTTATGCTGGTTGTGTTAATGTTCACAGGAATTTTTGTCTAGGTATAGGATTTCATCAATTCATGTCTACAAAGTGAAAATTCAGCAACAAATTCTAACAAGCAGTGCTTTCCATTATATATATATATATATATCTTTTTTAATATATATATATGAAAGGGTTGGACGTTGATTAGCGAGAAGAGATAGAGACACGTAGGGAGGAAAATAGGTCGCCGGATTCTGGTTGTGGTTCTTTAAATCAGACAGAGGCCCCCATTCTTTGACTGCGGAATATTAAAGTTCAGCGCAGTCGTCGGACGAGCATGGCCTCGTTTCGGATTTTACAACCAGAAGGTATTTGGTGTAATCTTTATTTGTATTCGATTCATACTAGTTCACTGAGAGTAGTATCGGTTTTTATCTTGTAGATCTGACGCCGATATATCAGAAGTTTTTAATTGTAAATTAAAAATTTTTTTTTGGTAATTTGAAAGTGTAAAACGTTTTTTTTTGCTCATAAACACTTGGAGTTGTTTTTCCATATTCTGTTTTATTTTTATTTTGTGGTTTTTATTTTATTTCATTTATTCATTTTTTTTTCATGCCAGAATGATGATTTTGCTTGATTAGTCACCTGCTCATCATTTTCGACGTGGTGCGCTAATGGAGAAACGACCATTGTTGTAGTGTTTGTGTCCTCCTTCGCAATTGTATCAGCAAGTCTGTCCTTTAAGTCGTTCATGGCATCATGATTATTTGTCTCGTTTTGGTTCACTGATTCCAATCTCGTTTCACAAATAATATTTTTTTCCATTCCATTATTGACTATTGCGTTGTTGTCATGGCCATTAATCACTAATGGCGCGCACTCATTAATGGCGTTATTGAATTCTAATATTGGACTGGGACTTCTAGGTGGTGTGAGGAGATTTTCAATCGGACTTTCAGGAGTTGAGGCGATTGATTCCGGTACGATTTCGTAGGCGGCTACTTCCGATGGTGGCAAAGGCAAGTCTTCAACGGCTTGAGGTGGTGGTAAAATATCTGATGGGTCAGAAATGTGACACAATTCATTTTGTAATTCTATTTCAGACGGAATATTATTTGTAATGGTCGGCAAGGTCGGTGATACTGCAAATGCAGCAGTGTCAACCACACCAGGATCAACACCTTCTGTAGGTAGAGGACTAGTAGTGTTGATGACATCGTTTAATGTGTCTGGGACATCTTCGATTTGCGAAGTCATGAAGTTGAGCAAATCTGTTGTGGTCTTTGGCATCGGAACTGGGGATTCTGGTAGTGGTGGAGGAACATCTTCAATTCTCTCTGTATCTATTTTTTCGTCACTGGTTGTATCATTATCACATGATTTTTCATCTACTGGCATTTCAGCTATATCTGTTGCTATTTCATCATTAATATTTGAGATCCGATTCATAACTTCCGAGGGCACTGCTTCGACATTATCAATAACAGGTTCGATGATTGTGGATCCAACTTCTAACTCAATTTCATCGTTGGAAACTGGAATGAGCCCCTCTTCGGATTGTATCACTAGATCTGTATGGAGTTTATCAACTGAAACAGTCATGAATTGTTGCTTCTTTTGGTCTCCGACTTCTTCAATTACCGACATATTTTCTTGCATATCTGGAATATTAAGTGACTTTTCATCAACTACTGGATGACTCTCAATTGCGCATTTATTGCTGCTTTCAATTATAGAATTGGAATATTTCTGATCGTCCGCGATGTACGAATTATTTTGAGATTGATTAATCGTTTGGGCAGGGAGTTTTAGCGCTTCAGCGAGAGCATCGGCATTTGCCGCGGTCTGTTGTGCTTGCTGAAGGGGCGATGGGTCAATAGGAGTTGGGGGTGGACTGGACGGGAACAATGAATGAAAATCCTCACTGGTTTTCCTCTCAATGATAGACGGTGTAACGATCGGCTGGGTATGGGTAGTGACCTCTACTGGGACTGCTACGGCCTGCACTGGACTGACCTCAACTATTTTATTCACGACTTCTTCTTTTTCGGCCTCATCATTTTTTGCTTCAACAGGGACAGGATTGGGGGCGATGGGAGATGAGGGTGCTGCCGCCGTCGCCTCATTCTTATCATCAACTGAACTCGCTTCTATTGTTGCTGCTGATGATAGTGGCGCCGGTTTCTCATCTTCCTTCGCTTCCACTACGGGCATTGACGATGATTCGGTTGGGCTGGTTGGCACAGATTGTTCTTCCGTTCCATTTACTGCTGCTGTTGCATTTTCAGCGTCCTCACCACCCTACAATTAGTTTAGGTCATTTTATTAAATGTTGGTAGAGTCTTCACATTTTTTCCCTCCTGTTGCGCACGTTTTCGTTAATTGCTAAACACATATACCGATATGTCATTCAAGATGATCAAAAATCCGTTTGTCATTTCAGAATCTATCTGCCATGCGATTATTAAACACAGACAATGAGTCACAATTCACTGATTTGTGTAAACAACTATTTCGTGAGTGTCGTTCACGGTACAAAATTTCGCTCTATCAGGAACTATTGTTCTTATCCTATACCGACATGGTTTATCTCACGTCTCGTTTCAGAAATATTCCACCTTCATCAACCTCTCATCTATCTCTATATCCTCATGGTGGCAATGACATTGCACAATTTCAAGTGAAGGATCGGGACTATTTACATGACTGTGAGATGCATATTAAAATCGAGTCATACAAACGTACAAAAATAGAGTACGCGATGAAAGTTCACCACGTGTGTTCGTCATATAGTCTCGTGAAAACTATTTTTGTTTGCACACTCAGTGTTATGCGATTCTCGACTTATTCAGCTCGAACCAACAGTGGCTATATAAAACTCTATTAAAGAAAAGAAAAAAATGATTGAAACAATCGATGATTCAACTTCCGTTTGACTATTCTCAGACTAGAAATCATGATTAAATTTTTCATTAACAAACTGGGCAGGAAAATTATTATCGTTAGATTAATGGAATTCAAACTTGTAGATAATAAAGAAATTGTGAGTGTCTGTTATGGCAACTTTTCAGTTCTCAAGTGGATGAATAAGATTCCCAAACATCATTGTTGTGGAGAAATTAGAATGGCGATAGTACATGCTGGAGAAATAGCTCACGAAGGGTTTCAAACAGAATAACACTCTTGCGGGCCATACCGTCATGATTTCTTTCTCGGTGGAGGATATCTCGTCAGTAGGGTCATCCGCGTATATACCTAGTAGCGGAATTGTGGCAAATAATCGTCGAGTACCACGGTAAATAATACCGGCGGCCCGACAAATGCCTCCACTAACCGCTCGGCCTACCTTCACGACCGTTTCCATCCTTGGACGTCAACTGTGTGTAGTTATTAGCAGCCGTATGCACCTTTCAAGGGCTATTATATCAAATTGAAAATTGTTTGCACACGAAAAGGCAGAAAAAAAAAAGGAGAGAAATCGAGATGAATCACACGTTACTAAAAACTGATATTGAATGAAAAAATTTATATTTTATTATCAAATTGTTGTTCATTAATTCGCGAGCCCCACTGTTATATACCGACTTTTCCCAGACTACTCGCACGACTCAGCGTACTTCGAGAGTTGAATGCGATTTATATACACTTCGCAGACCGTCCAACCAACGCAAATCATGAAGGAACGAGAAGAGGAAGGAGAAATAGATGGTGAGCCACAGTGTAGTGATTTGAAAAACCGGCCGGGGTTGGATTCTAAGATAGTTTTGCCACCAGAAAACAGATTAGAATGAAATTTCATTTTCTTTATGCAATGTGGGCAGGGTTTGTTTTTCTATACTGCCTTTGAATTGAAGGATATCAAACAATTGTCTGAGAATTCGCAGGGAATTGATTTGGAAGATAAAATCTTAACATAGAAAAATAAAGAAAGTTATCCGACACTTATGAAAATCAATGAAGAATCGATGCAAGTTTATAGATTTCTTAGGAGAAAAGTTTTGATTGTATGTTGAAGAACATCAGTTAGGGGAGAAAGCGGAAGGCATGGTTGTGAAGGAAAAGGAATATAAAAAGAACCTACGCCACAACTAATTCTATTTTTGGACCCCGGTAAGATTAAGAATTCGAGACACTATACATATTACTCCTTTGGAATGAAGAAACTCTAGCGCATGCGTTCACGAGAAGGTTAATACTTATAAAAATATTATTCTAAGACGCAATTGTAATCTATCGCACACAATTAATTGACAGAATGAGTATATGAGTATAAGAGGAGGTAAAAAATAATAAATAATATGATATCCAAGACAAAGTGTATTTGGATTGGGTGACAATTACGTCAACGCACGATTGGTATGTTGATATCACAGAGTATTGTTTTACTTTCGTTGGAAAAAAAAAGAAAAAAAAAAAAAAAGAAAAGAAAAATAGTTTTGAGTGTCATTTTAGTTTAATAAATAAATGAAAATAGTGGCAACATGACCTTGTCATATCTAGGTTTTATGTAATTGAATATTGAAATTCTATAATGTTCTTGTGAATATATTCGTGTATATGAAAGTTTTACGTGTCACCAGTGGTGGCAGCATTTGACAAGATTAGACTTGGGTGTCGACAATGCCAGTCGGTATCTTAATGTCAAGATGGGAGTTATAGGAATCTGCTAGTCACTTTATCTGTGTCTGGGTTCTTTTTCGCTACTCAATGATTTGATTGTGTTCGTTCATTTGTGAAATAATTAAATAATGTGCCAATTTAAATTATTTCAATAACTAGCCGTGCAAAAGAGTCTGCCATACATCCGAATTTCTTCCAGTTTTATAACGATAATTTAGAAACTCGTTTCGCTTGGATCATTCCACTGAATTCAATGCAAGTTTTCATGAAATTCTGCTACGACTACAGAAAAAAGTAATACCACCCAACTCGGACAAAGCACAGCTTTTCGGTCACTGAGCAATTGGAGAAGTAGAAGAAAAAAAATATAATACAGAGATAGTGAGAAAGGAAAAATATTTGGAATCTAAATTCGCCTGAGGTATTTTCTATTCTCTTCACTTTTTCTACGGGGTTGATATCTTTTTGGATTAACTACTGTTCTCAAAACTGCACAATAGCTCCCATTTACTATGCAACTGCTCTCAGTATTTCGTTCGTTGAGCTGTAGGGACTTTATTTTGTTTGTTTCTCAACACGTATTTCTAATGTGCAGCGTGTGGTATAGTGGGGTTTTAACCTGGGCATCGCAAACGAGACAGGGAGAGGAGAAAAAGGTATCTCGGATCAAGTTTCCTCTTTCAAATGTCGATTGACTTTGTTTCCGACGTATCTCTCTACTTGATTGGCTTCTAGATATAAAATTATTGTGACGTGAAACTCTGTTATGATATGGTTGTGTACAATGGCTTGTGAATTAAAAAAATATTCACATTTTATTATTGTTATAAATTTCCCTGTCATAAATTTTATATTTAAACCAAGAGAAATATTGTGACGATCGTTTATTTATTTTCCATTGTGCGGATAACGTGACACATTCACTCGGAATATAACGCATTCAATTTGATTGATTTTAATGGTGTATATTGCGTGTCTGTGTGGGGGTTGCAAAACTTTTATGTAGAAATACATGGCGGTGTAGAAAAGTTCTGCGAACCTGTATGTCAGTTGACATGGTAACGGCGCGGCGTCCCGGCTTTTCGACGTCGCTCGATATTACGACGACGCCCAAATCCACCGCCGTTGTGCTGCGTCGCGCACCATGTATTGTCTACTCTCTTTTATCTCTTCATCCAATTTAATGCAATTTTATAACATTCTGAATTAGAAAAATTGCTCCACAATATTTGGCATTGAGTGTTTGGTTGAAAAAATAGAAAAAAAAGGACATATGGAACTTTATAAACTGATAGAGTTAACTCGCAACTTGACACTGCCAAAGCCAACACGCTTTAGGATTGTATCATTCTTATAAATAAAGAGAAATATAAGTGTATCCACTTATTTCCAGTCATATGTTACTTCAGCCTCCTGTCATAGTGGCTATAGACATTAGGGGATCTCTTCGATAAACAAAAATATGGAATCTCTGCTACAATGTTTACTTATAGTTGACTATGTAATCAGCTGGGGTTTTAGTATCACTTCTCGTAACAGTTCCATATGTTTTTATTTCTTCTGAATCTATAAATCACATGTGATGATTTCAACATGAACTTTTTTTTCAAGCCATCCCCGCTCGTTATTCGTTTCACACATCCATAGAAGAAAAATATTTTTCTGTTCATTGACACTTTCATGATATTGAAACCAAAGTTGTATGCTGCCAAAGAGTAATCGAACAATAGACAACGCGTTTCTATGCATCCTCGTTCCCATCACCCCAATGGTGTGCGTTGTGTTTCAACGATGGGTGTGGCGGAAACAGTGTGACATTCATTGAGGCGCTAAGAGATCCCATCCACTGGTAAAAATGTAGGGACGCAATGGAAGACACGGAAGTGCAAAGTCTCGTCACCGAGGATCACTGAGGATCACTCACATGTAACTTTAGTCCATCAAATCCGTGCATAAATCACTTATACTTTCATATAAAATAAATTCGAAAATCAATACGTATTATATCATTGATTCAATAAATCTGAAATAAATTTTATGTGCACAAAAATAGTAAATAATAAAATAGAAATAACCGGCAAAACACATATGAAACACCCGAGAAGAATATTTATATATGCAATGTATTGTATAAACACATTTCGCACGTCACGGTATATGTACCGACAATTACATAGGTGTATGGGTGTGTTTCGCAAGACGTGCACTTGACCATGAAAAATATAAAAAAAATAGGTCTTAGGAATGCATTATTTTTCTCAATTATATTACGCGATCGCTCGTAACGCGTTATAATCAATATGCATTCTCAACATTGTTGATGGAATAGTTATAGTCTGAGTCAGAAATGAATCATTGTATTTATGGTTGTCACCAATTTAGTGATAAAAGTGTAATGAGATGGTACTACTAATTTGTGAGAATCAATGGAGCAGAATATCATTTCATATTTTTTAAGTTTTCAATATATATATATGAATAAGATAAAAAAAGTCACAACGGCACCAGCTGACATACTGGATAAAACAAACGGCCTGGTAAAAGTATATCCGGGAAGTTTAAGCCATTGAACCGAGAAAATAAAAGGGGAAAAATGAGAATTGTTTCTCTTTCAAAAATTAACCAGTAATGTATTTTGGCTGACGATGGTCTCATTCAAATTGATTATACACAGCCCACAAACCTTTCAAATTTTTTCCTTGTAATTAGATAAATGACAAAATTGAATGATTGAATGGAGGGATCGTGATTCAGGTAGGAGGTAAAATATTGAATACTATGGAACAAAACGTCATGCGAATGTGGTTCATTGGGTTTGAGATTACTCCACCACCAAACGAAGATAAGTACAAAAACAACGATAACACGATTCCTTTTGTAAATGAGTGGGATTAATTTACGATTGAATGGTGTAAAAATATTCGTTCATGTGGTCGGTGATGCGCGTGGGCAACACAATACATGTGTTGCCGTGCTTGATGGTCATCGACCAGTCAAGGTAGCAGAATATCGTGAGTAAGAGGGAACTAAATATCAAAAAGCATTGAAAGCAACGTAGAGTCGATATGCTACAAACGTATCGGAAGGGCAATGAGTTGAGCTATAAGGCGGAGGGCCACGAGTAACGATCAATGAATGGCTGGTGATGCATCGAGACTGTGTGAAAGTGCATACTATGAAAATCTAACCAGTTGTGTTTAAATTTGTTTTTTATATACCTATCCAACCTTGTCCGACCACTCCCAGTTCGCGTTTAAAACTTTTGCGTAGTCGTTTCGTCTGCAAAAAACGATGCATGCGCGAGAAGCCAAATGGAACCTACGCATTTAGCACCACACTCATTGAGGATTTTGCGATTGATTTTTATTTCTGTGATAACGAATTAAATTGATAGAATTAAAAATTCGGGGGAGAACTCAATAGTATTCATAACTTCATAGATTTTTAAAGTGGAGTTGAGGAGCAACTTCACGATTGAGGGAGAGCCGGTTTTTGCCACGTCAAAAATGTTTCGGACTCCGTGGAAAGAAGACCTGAATGATGAGTCATATAGTTTCTCTCTCAACCGCTCTACTAAATGCCTTTACTACACTCCTCTTGCTCATTTATTTTTTTTTTTTTTACCGTTCTGTTCCCTCATTTTCTCAACGAAGCTGGACTGTTCAATATTTAATATGAGAAACAAAGGATGCAAGCACTCATGACCCAGATTTCGAAGATTTCTTCTATTCATATCGCAAGAGAATTATATACTTGTATTTGCAACCACACGACCTATAGAATAAATATTACGCTTTGAAATAATATTTATGGCAGTATATGCCGTCAGGACATAAAAATTCTTGCGGCTAGAGCTACGAAACTTTTTTTTACGCAAATCATTGAATAATTATGAGGAGTTAAATAATAAATAAATATATTTTCCGACTGTGAACATTTCTATCCATTTCGTCCGCGAAGAAAAAAGTTGTTAGATGGGAGTCATAAAGATTTCATTGTTCACTTCCTTGATGTGAGTAATTTATAAGAATTGAATGGTAACTACTATATCTCCCGTTGTGCACGTACGGATTTTCAATGACTATATATTTTTGTTTAGAAAAAACTACAGTAACGGTAATGAGATAATACGTCAATTTTACCCATTATTGATAATTGTTAATATGCGTTTTTCAACCTACCTCCGTTAATGGCTCTTCCTTGGTAACATCGCCATTTTTCGGTGTTTCTTCACGGACTGGTTTATTCTTGTCCTTCTTACCGAAGCTTATAGACCTGAATGACCATTTCTTCTTGGACTGAAATAAAATTTCACCATTTAGCTTCCATATTCTTTTCTGGCAAGACCAAAAATCATGTCCATAAATTCAAAGATATCAGTGACATATATCAAACATACCTTATCCTTTTTTTTCGGTTCTTTTGTGTCAGGTGATGATACTGACGTTGGACTCGCGGGTGTTTCTTCAGTTGGTGTTGTGACATTATCACCACCCTCAGTTGGTGATTCAGCTTGCGCATCAGGTTTTGTTTCTTCAACTTCTTTTGTCTCCTCGTCATTCTATAATTGACATAATAGAAAAAGAGAAAAAGAATAAATATTTTCTAGTAATTATATTAGTGTGAAGATGGCATTAACTGTTTTTACAGTTTAATGAACTTTTCCTCGTCTACTTGAAGATATATAATCGGATAGAATTGATTCTAATAATAATTCAATGTCGTCAATAAAGAGTGAAGAGGAAAAATAGGGTGATGAGTGTGTCGATCACTGTACGGGTGTATAATGCATCGCATTCACAAAGTCATTCGTTATTGACCCAGAGATAAACTCTATCAGTAGAAAATGGGTGAATAAAAGAAGAAAGCTCATGTATTCTCCCTCACAATAATTGATTTTCAAATCGTACAATTACTATACATATATGTATATATATATCGTACCCTATTAGAGGAAATTGAATTGACTGCGGAGGAAATTAGACTTTGTCTTGACGTTGATATTGTACGATGGCTCTTACATTCTCAATTGTACTTTGGTAAATTTGACGAATGACGAGATTAACACAGTAAAATTCAATGCGCGTGCGCATGACAAAGACAGAATGGAGAAGAGTGAGGGAGAGAGATTGCAAAGGAAACTTCAGTGCAACTGTTATAACATGCACGAGGGAACTGATATGGCAAGTAAAAGCTTGGGGGTTTTGAATGCTCGATGTGGAATGTCAGGATGGACATGCAACATGACAACAGACAATGCATACATATATGTATATGTATATATTTATATATTATATACATTTATATAGATATATAGGATTATGTTCAAATAAACTGTATTGTGAATCGTACTCGGATTTCAGTTGACGACCGATTGTTCAACATTTACATTTGACGTCTGAAACACACTCGCATCTAACACATGAATACCCATTTTTCCAACTGTTTTCGGGCTGTTAGAACATTAATAATTGTTTAAAAAATATTATTTCACTTCAAGATGATTCGCGATGATGCACACACGGGTGATATCACAACAATTCCGCATTTGCCTTTTCCGTTTTCAGAATATGTCGTCATTTTAGTATCTATTCGTATCACACATTGCGCCAATGAATCACTCATTTATATATTTTTTATTTTTCTCACTTCATTAGCATTAAAACCGCAAAAGACAATAATATGCGCGTAATGAAATACATGAAAAAAAAAGAATTCAAGCGACTGAGTGGAAGAAACTTATCTCGACAATGGTATAAAAAGAATTGCGAAATTGTGAATACGGAATTTTGAATATTTTGCATTATATTATATATGTTCACATCTCCGAATGATATTAGAATGTAAAGTATGATGTCGCAAGAAAATGAATAATATATATCTTTCGCCGTTCATTATTATTCTATGGAATGTTGAAGAATTTATGATATGCGGGCAGTGTTTATAGACTGGAATCAAGGTAGTACCAAACGCGCACTTGAAAGACTCAAAGCCTTATTATCGTTCGAACGACAGTTATCGAGGTATCGGAATCATAAAAATTTTAATCATTAAAAGAAATTCTGACGCACCTGATGTGCATTCAATTACATTAATTCAATATAAATTTTTTCCTCATCATGATCTATACAAGTGTACTGCAATTTATAAATTTTATATTAACGAAGTCGTGAGATATTGCCAGAGGTTTTTAGAAATTGGTAAATATTGGGAGAAAGGAGGATAATTGCTCCTGAGTGAAAAAGAAAAAAGAAAACCAATTGCAAGAAGTAATAAATTGAAGAAAGAAGAAAGAACAAACATTGAGATAAAATAAAGCAAATCGATTTTATGTAACGGTTTTGCTTCACTAACGTTCGCAACGTTTTACAAATGAAATAAAAAAAATAATCAAGTGCATTAATGAGAACTTAGAGCTATGGCTAATCCAATACGATTGCTTGCGTCAGTGATGGAAACAATAGAATCGTATTCTGAATAGTTTTCAAGGAGCTTCTATTGTCAACAGAGGCTAATGTTATGTATGTAATTCACCGGAACTCGGATAATGATGATAACAAAAGGAATAGTGGAGCGGAAAAATTGGTGGCATGTCTCAGTGAATGTCTATTTTGTTGTACAGAAATTATAACATAAGGAAATAAAAAAAAAAGGAGAAAAAAAGAAGGAAAAGTTGTAAAAATCAACGAACCTTGTCTTTTTCTTTTTCAGTTTCCGAGTCTTTGTCTTTAACTTCTTTTTCTTCTGGTGTGTCTATGTGTGGTGCAACACCATTGGTGGTTGGTTTGGCATCAATTTCCTCGATTCTTTCAAGTTTTCCATCGCCAATTGCTGGTGTATCACCACCTTCAGCAGGGAGACCTTCTTTTTTCGGTGTCGTAGTTACGTCCATGGACCTTTTGCTGTGTCGCGCTCCCATGATCGCTCTTTATTTGTGTCTTTGTTCTCGTTTATTTTAATGACAAAAACAAAACAATGTTTTGGGTTCAAACACTATTTTCTCCAAGTATCTCTCACCTGAAACCAAAATAAAATGTCAAAATAACAAACATTCGCATATTCATTTTATTGTTTTTCATATCAAATAACTTATTCATACATGGATGAAAGAATTCAATAAAATGTTAGAATGAAGATTAAGTGATAGCAATTTGTGAAAATATTTCTTTTCATCGCCTTCGAAGTGCATAGAATGAAAATTTCCCAGGCGCATTCATTATTGAGAAGCGGGGCACGTGTGCTATAGCAAAAAGGGAGAGTAAAAAGGTACGGGCATGGCGCGTGAATTTAACGCGGGTATATATAAAAGGATTGAGAAAAAAAATCTTCATGTTTTTTTTTTCAAAGAAAACGATAACATCACTGTACTGGGGAGAATAAATGATGTGAAACGAGGATAGTACGTAGCAGCAAGAATTTTTCCGTAACTCTATTATATCCCTTTATTTATTTATCAAACACTCAAAAAAATAAATGATTGTGTAATTTTATTTGCAACCAATATGGCACCCAAATATTTCCCTTAATATTTGACAATGTTGTTGATGTAGATTTGTGATTTATCTCCAGCCAACTTTAACTATATTCGAAATAATTCACAAAATTACTTCGCATTCCAGACATTCATCAGAAATATTTTTCCCTTATGCATTTTGGCATTACATTACTTTCACTCTGAATCCAAACATCAATTTCATTTAATAAATTACAACAACAGGTATTTGCTCCGTTTTATAATAGTATTTGATGAAGATTAGGATGTCTCAAAGACTCTTAACGAATAAGATTTATTATCACAGCATGAATATTGACATTATGATTGTACATATATACACGTTAAGATGACTTTTAATAAACGTCCGGCAAGAGAATATTGTATTGACTTATCGTCGTCTTTTCTCTCAGACTATTTGTACAATAAAACGGGTCGCACTGAAAATAATAATACTTGTTCTAATATATATTTATAAATATTATTTTCATATCAATCGAAAAAATGTATTGGAAATTACTCTGACACGTGCATCAAACTCCACACATTCTTTAATATTTGTATGCAACACTCTCTCCCATTGTATATTTCGATCATTCTTGTGGCTTGGTCACCTATATGAAAAGCCAAAGAGGGAGAATAAACCGGCTTATTCGTCGTTGAAACATCTGCTCGACTCTCTCATGTTCTCGGGAATGAAAATTTATTATAATGCGAAGCAGCCGAGCATACACTTCTGTGCCCTGTACACATACTCACATATACATACAAAAGATGGGGGAGAGCGCACGTGTTGTGACAACGAAAAGAAAAAAAAAACATTATACTGATAATAATAATTATAATAAAGAAAAAAAAAAAAAAAAAAAACGGAGTAGAGCGTACACAAGAAAATAATGACGAAAAACTTGGAAAAAAAATCACCGAATCTGAGAGATAACGACATAATAATTACCCGATATCATCATCATATTATCATCAAAACATAGAATGGAGATATTTACACACGACATTATCGCTCGTCAATCATTTTTGCTGTTGCTGCGTTGTAATTATAGTTGGCCACTGATTTCCAATGAGATCATCAACTTCTATCAAAGTTATAAATTGATAGGAATTTTCAATCCAACTACAAAAATGTTGTATTTATAGTTTTACGTCATGACATGAGCATTCACAGAATTCGAATCAAAACAAATCGTATTCTACGTTGCATTATTTCACGATTCATCTATCAATAAATATTGGTAAACGCTGGATATACTTCGATTCGAATGGTCATCTTATTTATAAACTAGGATATAAAGTGAATAATTTATTCCAAACATCTTTACGAATATCATGTGCAACATAATAAACATATGCTATAAAAGTTATTATGAACTTAAATTTCTTACTTGGCAAATAAAAAAAATACCTCACAACAGTTATATATTTTCGTTTTTATTGAAACAAACAAATTCTAAACAAAAGATATAGAGAACGATAGTCTACGTGCGTTGAAACACTTCTTCAAAATTGATGATATGCTCAGAGTGCTTATGCACTAAACTGCTATCATTGAAAATAAAAACAACTAGAGTTGATAAGTAAAATTTTGATTCAAACGAAGATTACAAATTCGAAGAAGTTTGCACAATCGAATATGTGATTTAGAAATTATTCACGATCAATTAAAGTTGATATTTTGAATAAATGTTAAATCACATATAAATTTGTGTCTGTGAGTGGAATGACAAGGAAAACACGAGTGAAAGGTGCACGAGCGAATGGTAGTTTGAAGTGCATTGGTCTTTCGCTTTGCTTATCATAGCTTTTAACCACAGGCTCAACTTGTCTCTATCAACTGCAAACGTCACGATTTATTCACATATAATGCCCTATTTAAAATTCAACCAAGCATAGGTTATACTAACGAATATAAAAAAAAGGATAAATATAAAATAGGAAAATGTGCTCTAATTTTTCTTTGCTCAACCTATACTCAAACACAAAATTGTGTTTTGTCGTAGATGAAAAGAAAGAAGAAAAAAAAACGCCTCTGGGCTTCTTTCATTCCTTCGTCGAATGAACAGTTTGAATGCACGGCAGGTAGAGGCCCACAATGTGTGTGTATGCATATGCATGTGTGCGCAAAATAGGCACAAAGAAATCGCATCGGATAGCGTGTGTGAGCTGCATGGGATCAACAGTGAAAGACAAAACGAAAATGAAAGCATTTTTACTTCATTTTTTTCTCTCTCTCTATTATTTTGTGTTACTGTCTTTTTCTTCCAATCTCTCTCTCTATCTCGTCTGCGTGTACCCATCGCTGCTATATCGATTACTGTCCACTTTCAAAATGGCGGACAGCTCACAAGCAAACATGGGATCTGTAGGCAAAAGGATTCAGCGAAATATTCGATCTACCAAATTTACAAAACCTTTTTTGTATCGCCTGCAGCGAAAAAAAAAAAATTGATGGATCATTCTGAGAAATTCTATGAAACGAAAAGGAGATTTTATGAGTTGTGATGTGTGACACAGACTCCTTTCAAATCTACAGGGTATCTTCACGATCCAGGAAGCGGCACGTGCAAACGCTGATTTTATTCCACGAACATTTTGCCAGAACGTGGCATCACTTTTGACACTTGTGAAATTCTAGAAATTATAATACCCTTCGATACAAAAAATTGATGATGGGTTTTATTCGTAATTTAAAAATTTACCTCAGGCAATTAATTCATCTGTAAATAATTGATTTGATGATGCAGAAAGATCTGCTCATATCGTGTAATATTATTCATTCGATCTACTTTCCGGTTCCATATATATATATATATATATATATATATGTATATTATTTCTTCAATTAGCATTGACGTACCACCGTGGCGAGTAATTTAATATTGACCAAGAAAGAAAATATTGAATCCTTCAAGCAATTAAAATACTCTGCATACTATCACGACATTAAACTTGGCTCTGTTTCTTATTTCATCAACTCCATTTATTATTATCCATGTAAACTGGAGCATGAAAAAATTCGTCTCTCGATCGTAATTCTATTTCCTTGCTTAAAATAATAATATGTACATAGACCAATGCATAAAAGGAAACGTGGCTTCAATAATTACAAAGTTCGCAGTTTCATATTGTCACATTTTTCGTGACACTGACTATGTCAATGTTCATCTCTAAATAAAATTCTACTCGAAAGTTGCTGTTTCAGATTCGTTTTAAATAATTCATGGTAGATATAAATGATGTTTACAACTCATTTTACTTCATATATAATATATAACCCAGCATGAAAGATGTTCAACGTCTCTTCATACCGTTATATTCCATGAAATCTCAAGCAACGATAACTAAAAGAAACGGTGGAAAAAAAAAGACACAAAAATTCTAGAACAAATAAAAAGAAAATAACAGGAAGAAAGATGAGACAGTAAATTACTCACTGGAGTGCACTCGTTGGAAAAGAACTCTGTTTCTAACTACTTTTTTTTATGTTGAAAACGAAATAAAAAAAAATTCTCCAGGTAGTATCCGTACGGTATTATATAAAGCTCCTGCTCCGTTCTATTCACCAAACACTCACGCTGTATCAAGAGATTTTACAAAAAAAATCTGCACACAACTTTGGTAGCCAAATATCCTTAAGAATATATTAAGAATACAAATTGTTTTCAAGATTTAATTAAAATGTGTTAGATAAAAAAAATAATGTCCCTTATTAAAAGATTGAACAAATAAAAAGAAAATAATAAAAACGAGCAGATTGTATTAGGCGCGGAAAATTGAGCGAGGACACACTCCACAAAGTGTTTCATCCACTTGGGTTGGTAACGCGCGGGCGACTGGCAGGGAGGCACAAGAGTGCACAAGAGTACAGTAGAGAGCTTAACAGACAAAGTGAGAGAGTGAGCGAGAGAGTGAACGCGAGCACCAAGCGATGGTGGCGGCGCATTGGTGGCGTTGTACGTTTCGGTCTGCTTCGGTGTCGTCCGCGAGACTGTCTTTGTGTTGTTCCGTCGATGGTTTCGTTGATGGATCCAAGGGTACAGTATGTTAGTCACTTTAGCCTCTTACAGTTGCACTTACTAAGTTTGCCTCTTTTAAATTAATGTTTTTAGAATTGCGTCAGTATTTTATCATAGCTGAAATTATGGACAGACTAAGGGCCAAGAGTCCTCATTGCTCTTATTTATCATCTTTATTATTCTATTCTTCTAATTAACAAGAAGATTGAAAAAAATAAGGAAAAAGAGAAAGCAAACTGCGCTCTATTCAAAATGAAACTAAAACTTTATCTTGATACGTCTAACCACCAGGAATATTCCAAATATTTTAATTGATTCAAATTAAAAGAATAACAAGCTCATAATAAAGAAATAAAACTTTTTCTGCCAAACAATATAACGATCAAATCGAAATTCTTTCCAATATGTGCATGTAAACTCTTCATTATTTCCTGTTACCAAATAAAGAAGAGATATCAGAGACGAGCAATTTACTTCTGTTCCACAGTCATGATTTCTACAACTGCTGTAATATAACATTTCATCGTACTCTACTCAATGAACAAATAAAAAGTGAACTCCTTCATGATATGAACCAACTCTCAACCAATATCAAATGCTATTTCATTCAAATTTTCCCACTTAAAAACACCAATTGGAACTTTTCACATTTACAATTACTTGAAGAGTAAGTGAACCCTTCACCACTTCATACTATCGACGAAATAAGTATATTCAGGTATAAAATTTATAAGAAGTTTGGACAAAAAAAAAGCAAGAAATGAAGATGGGTTTCAAGAGATAGTAAAAAAAATATGTGTGTACATATCATGAATCTTGGTTATAATAACTGGAAAGAAGTGCGCCTCTGTTTATCCAATGCAAACGAGAAATGAAGAGCCTGGCGAGTAAGAGAGAAAACAAATTGTCCGGGCGCACCCCTGTACACTACCCGGGCATTTCACTCGCTAGATATGGCAACCCTGAGTCGCGCAAGAGAGACGCTCAATCGTGAAACGCAAAAGGGGGAGATATTGCTGCGCGCGTGGGCTCAGGGCGGGGCCCTAATTCCTGCAACAGCCGTTTTCTTTCTTTTTTTTTTCGCCCATATATATGTGGCCTATGTAGTTTACTATTCAAGAGGGACCATGAACACTTGAGAATGTGCGAAAATGTGTAAAAATTCATGTACAACTGAAGTGATAAATTTTATTTCAACATTATTGAAGAAAAATCAGACATATACGAATTATTTCAGACATAAATGGAAAAGTAAATGTTATAAAATATTGATAAAAAACGTATTTGATCATGTTAGATATTCGTCTCTATTTCTTTTTTTTCTACATAAATTCGAAACCCGCACGATAATTTTCCGTTCTCGCCCTTATTGATAAATAAAATGCTGTTAAAATGAGCATTATAACAGTATGATATAAATATAACTATTTTTTCGTCAATGAGTGAAGAATAGATCTTGTTAATATCGTTATTGCATTACAATAGTAAAGACGAAGACAGTCTCCACCCGATGACATATATCTACGCACTTGATAAATGGCCATCTGAATGTGTGTTCAAGTATTAGCCCTAGTAAATTAATAAAGTGGTATACGTCAATAGGGGCAACATAAAAGAGGTAATTCAATTCCTAACGATAATAAATCGACTTCTTTCTTCACTCTTATGTCGCCCCGATGATCATATTAAAACTTTGTTTCCCCTATTTTTTTCGTTCACTTTGAATTTCTTATCAAATTTGAAACGATAAATTAATTAATCACCCTGTTGGAAATAATTAATTCACCGTAGAAGTGTATAAATTAGATAAAATAACAAGTGGTGAAATACGCACGCTCAAATAGTATTGAAAACCTTCAGCAAATTTTTCAACTTGAATTCAGTCGTTTGTTTTGCGCCACGTTCATTACCGGAAACCGGAAGCTGCACCCTAGCCAACAGTCGCGACCGCGCGTGGTCGCGTATACAAAGAATATTGGCTGTTAATGCAAGAAATGGTATGCAAGAGATACACTTCAAACCCGTTCCGCTCTAACATTTTTATACAAATCCGTAATTGAATCAAAAAATATTCTGACTAATTACAATTCCCACGTCACTGACTCAATGTGAACCAACATGACAAATAAACATAATAATCGATGGGAAGATAAGGGCTGGCCTACAATTAAATTTCTTCAATCAATAATCACAGGAAAAAAAAAATTGAAAGGAGGCTATCGAATGTTTTAATATTGACAATTCTTCAACTAGATGTTAAAAAATGTTTGAGCTCTGTTGGTTACGAGTGGGAGTAATCCGAAATCATGACAATAGGAATCTGACAAACAGGTCACTAACCTTCGATATAAATTAAAAAATTATTATTTAAACATTATTCAATTTATATTCATCAATTTGTATTGATAAATTATTTGAAAATACATTTGTCAATCAGTTGATGTGATACAATTTCGCATAATAGACATTTACACGTTAAATTTTCGAACTCATAAATTTGATGACGGCCTAATGAGTGGTGGGTTAACTCGTAATACATCAGAAGAGAATGGGGGGGGGGCACGCGTTTACAAACGAGTGTATATAAAGGTGTGGAATGTAACTTTCACAATTTGCCACCCACTTTAAGTGTAAGAGGGGAAGAAGGAAGGATTGTTGTGAAATGCGACTCCGTTGTGCATGAACGCGAGGTAATTCAACGCTGCTCTTGGCATATAACGTCTCCGATGCAAGAAATCAGTTGGCGCTTCTCCGATATAATACTTGGGAATCAATGACTCGCATAAACACGATAGTGCTGCTATCGAACCCGTTATAATTTTTTTTCTCCCTTCCAATACAGTTAAATTTCAAACACTTGCGTCATTCATTTTCCATTCAATTGTCAGATCAATATTAAATGAAATTTTTTAATGCTATGTCATATGTAATAATAAATTAACCACAATTGCAAAGTTTACATTAATTCAGATGATGGATATAATTAATTAATGGATACGAATGTGAATGAAGAAATAAAAGGAATAATATTCATTCGAAAATAGCAGTGGTCATTATATTACTTTGTTCAGGGTTTGATACAGGCCGGTATTTTGATGCGGCTAAACATCGACTTCCGAATAAAAGAAGACTCTCCCGGATATCCGACGGAACTGTGGGCGGCTGAGGTTCAAAATAAATTTCCCTGCCGGTAAATTTAAACGAGTCAAAAATAATTTTATGTGTTCATATATGTTAATACCATAAAGATCAATTCACAAACTTTAATTTTGCAATACATCAAATGAAAATAATTCCAACAATCAATTACACAAATTGAATGAATGAAATGTGCGTGAAAATCTCATTTGTATTTGACTGTTATTATTCACCCTGTAATTTTGGCAAGATATAAATTCCATAATTTAATTGAGACGATGAGATTGGATGAAGATGAAATTGGATCAATCTCAATAGCCAACACTTTCTCAACTGTATTTACATTTTATTTTTATTCCATTTATTTTTATTCATTCATTTTTCTTCTCAATTATTTTTTTTCTGTCCTCGCGGTCATACACGTCTCTGTCATCGCGCCACATCTGCAATTCCCATCGGGCTAAATCTCGAAATAGTATTTGCCAACGCCTCTGAAATACACACTCACCACTGCTATTCCAAGTGCGTGAAATGAACTGGAGGTTAAGGTCAAGGGGATTCAGAGTATTTCAAATAATATTTTTCTTTCTCTATCATTCTTCACCATTTTTTTCACAACAAATTAATAATTTGCCATATATATTTTACGTGTATTGAGTGGAAAAATAAAAGTATATACTATATATAATCAATTTCTATTTTTGATTCTGCACAAATATTGAATTGAAATGTAAAATAGATTTTCTTTAAAGTTTTAAGGGAGAAGAATAAATATTGATGCTATTTCGCTTGTATTTCAAGTGAATCAAATAAAAGTATTTGAAAAATTTTCCATTCTCTACTTTGTTGTATGCTCAGACGCCTTTCGTATATATATATATACAGTTTGCTGTTATATTACTCCGTGGCCTTCCCTCATCTCTTGGCGAACGAGAAAGGAGAATATAAGAGATATTCAGGGAGTATTGCACTCACTGACCGAATGAGTCATACTAGAGAGTTGGTGTAAAACCGCTTTTGATAGACTCTTGCGCACTTTTGCCGCAAGATATATGTATTTATAATCGATAACGATAATCATACTAGCAGTTATACTTGAGCGCATTTAACTATATATATACCAGAGAAAAATCATTTCTCAGAAGAAACAAATATTTTATATTTAACGAACCTATTTCTCACCCATTACATTTAATTCAATTTTTTTCTTTCTCAATATCTTGTGAATAAAATTTGTATCTATTTATATACATATAAATTTATCACGTATTATGAATAATAGTCGCGAACAGGAAACATCGAATTAGAGCTCGTATCTTGCGACAGTCGATCTCTACAGTACTAACTGTGGTTTGCTTTGCTTTCCAAGTGCAAATGAGTCGGATTGGGATGAAGATATGTAAGACAATGTGATGAGATATTTGTCATGTATGAAAGTGTCTTATGCGGGTTAACTATTTTAATTTTGATAAAGAATTATTTCACGCTACAAAAGTCACATTTGAAATTTCATCCTTGTTCTCTATAAATTGATACGTTATTGTAACATTCACCAACCGTATTTTTTTTGCCGGTAATATAATCAGGAAGCCAGAGAAATTATCGAATGTGCCATGTCAATAAACCACGAGATCGACAGTCGAGTTGGCTTCAATAAATTCACCAACCCTTCTTTTACTTTTACTATTTCAATCAACTACATATTTATTCACAATTTTTCCTTTCTTCTAAGGATAGAAAATGAATTTGAGAATTGATGAATATTTCAAATTGAATTGTAAACACATTTTTACTGGTACATAAATCTATATAATACACAAATGCTTTGTGTATATGTATACATGTGCGTAGATCAGCAAACTCCATACTGTTCACTCTTAAGCGCCAAGTTTATTGGCCGGCCTTGAATGTGCACACGCCAGATACGTCGTTAGAATATATGCCCCGACGTTTTGTATTATACGTATTCGCAAACGGAAACAACTTTGTTATAAAAAAAAAAAAGCTGAACATTTATTCAAGAATACATTAACGAACACCTGGAAAGTATTCCATGTACGCATTATTAATATGTAGAATTAAGTTATAAATATTTGGTATCGATAGAATTTTTATAATCTATCATTCGCAAACTGGATATTCCCCCTTTTATTTCCGTTTTCGTCCCCTCTCTTCAATTTGCCTCTTTCAATCGATCCTTTTTCCATATCTAATTTCTTACTAAGAATTCAATTTCAACAATAAAAATAAAAATCTTTTCTAAGTATTTACTGAATTATAATTATTAAAGAGACATAGTCACCATCGTATTTATTCACTAAATATATTTTATTTCACCACACGATTGTTATCTGTAATATATGACATCGATAAAAAAAATGATGTTAGTGATTTCCTAATAATTAATTCTGTTTTAGAAACTTCGATTTGCCTATACAATCACTGTAAATGATTGAGAATGTCAAAATTAAATGGTCGGTTAAAAACAGAAATATTACAGAGAGGTGATAACTTAGAAATATTCCGTGTCTATAACTCTTTACAATAAATTTAGGGACTGCTCAATAATTACTCATATATTAAACTAATGTTAAATTAGTTGAACGAATTTCTATGAAAAATTCAAAATGACATTATAGTGAATGACTAAGAGATTGAGAACGATTCTCTATATGTTTGAAGTACCGAGAGGGGCTGCACCTACATATATAGGGATACTGTCAGGGGCAAATATGTCAGAGCCATCACTTTCATGAATCATCGTTCGCAATCAATACACTGCGCGTACCGATTCAGCAAATCCCAACTACACTTCTTTCCCATGTTAATAAAAAAATTCCATACACATCATGAAAAAATATTTAGTCATTTTTGTTATTTATAAACATGGCTCAGGTCAATTAAACTATCATGAAAGAATATTATACTGAATCAAACATTAATTTCCTAGCGTCAAATCAATTAAAAAATGCCAACAGCGATTACAGCTTGTTTTTAATCAGATGAGTATTTTAATTTCCTATTTTATTATCAGTTAGCAGTGAATCCAGGAAAATGATAATTTTATGTCGTTTACGATGACAACAAAAACTAATAATATGAGAATTTTATCATTCAAAATCCATAGGCGTATAGCTTTATTTCAAATTCCATGTATCGATTTTATTAAAAACACATTTGAGTCGAAAAAAAAGAAGTGAAAAACAATAAATTTCGACCTTGAGAAGTATTTTTATGTGTATATGAAAAGTTATTTTTGACCACAATAAATTTCATATTTAATAGTTGACAGCTATGAGTGTTATTACTCGGAAAACTGTCATAAATGAAATCTTCACGAATGGAATAAAAATAAAAAAAATTTATATAATTTCAAAAATGAACGAGCGGGGGATTCTAAAATTTTCTCACACCCCCTTGTTTTATTACAGCGTTTGCCACACGATGAAAGAATCAGAGAATGCGAGGAAACGAAAGAGCAAATTATACACATATATGTATACACGACACACACACATGTGTAATGCTGTAGTATACATGAGAATGGAAGACAGAGAAAAAAGGAGAAAAAAATGTGTTGTATAGTAAGGCATGGTGACCAGCTGCTGCTCGGCGGATGTTTTCTATGCCCTCATAACCCCCATGTGATTCATCATCTATATTCTATGTGTGCAATGAAAAATATGTCGTGATGAAGCAGAGTCAAGTGATTGCGGTATTCATAGACAAAACCTACAAGTTTTCGAAAACCTCAATGATAACAATTATTGATCACCAATCGCACACACATTTTTATAAGATTAAAATTGCAGTACAACTCAATTGAAATTAAATTTTTTCAAGTGTTCAGACATATCCTGGGATGCTTATCTATTGCCAAATAAATCTTCTGTGGCGCTCTACAAGGACAAAACTATTTTATTTTACGGAAATTCGAAGCTGTCATCACACCACCCTCATTCCCTGCATGTCAAATTCATCAAATCCCATAACATTGTCTCGTCGTTTGCGTGGTAATTCATTTGAAAATATTCGTGACAAACACGATTGCACATCAATTTCATATTTGATATAAAAACTTGTAACAAAAAAAAAAAAAGGAAAAAAGAAAAGGTTCATCAATAGTACTTTCGCTCTTGTTATCTTTAGGACTTTATATGTAAATTTTGCTTGATCGACTTCAATTCACGTATCACCATGATTATGTGTGTAAAACCATACACGTGACAGAAGAGAAAGAGTTAGTGAGACAGAGAAAGGAAGATGGGATGGTGGCGCAATTGCTTGTACTGCCGCGATCCACAATATCTTTTCAAAGAACCAGTTCTCGTGTTTAATTGGCGGTTCTCACGCATGAAACGATGGAGATAGACTCATTGGGGCTATTATCCATACTATTGGGGTTTGAGAATTATTGGTGTGGCAGTCTGACAACCACTGCATGCGACTTGATCTTCTTTTTTTTTTATTTTATTCTCTTTCGTCTTCTCTTGTAAAGGAGAGAAGAGCAGCAGCTCGAATACACTACGGCGAATGGTTGAGAGAGCACATCTACACACAGCCTCAAGCTGAGAATATAACCGATCGACCGTATAATCATATTGAATTTGTGTATCTGTGTGGACGTAACGAAATTAAACTGAAATACTAATTAAATATTGATCGAAATTTTATAGAATTCAGAAAGAAAAGAACGATACAAACTAATATAAAGTTTTATTTATGAATGATGTCAACGTATAAATCCGGAATCGTTATCGAATTTAAAATTTGATGTCTGGCTCGATTGATTCCGTCAATAGTAAATGAAACAAATAGAAAATTTAATACAATGAAGAAATGCACCAATGAAAAATTCCGAATCAATTGATTCCTTTAATTGCATGCGAAATTGTTGGATGAATATGAGTAATGTCATATGAATCATTGGTGATTCGAGGAAAATAAATGAAGCGAATGAGTAAGTACCCTGGGTAATCGATTAGATAAGCAGATGATTGTTTTCTATAGACCTATCGAGATAATATGAAGATGATTTAATGTAGGGAAGAATGTAGGGAGTATAAAAGAAGTATAACCTTGAGGATGTGGATGTTAATTCGTTATGTGAGAATAATTTCTTGAACGAATAGAGAAACCGGAACTCATATGGTCGTGCGTAGAATCGATTATTCAACTACATATAGTGATACGTTTCTGCTGCCATGTAGGTATATTACGGGCGTAGGTATATGGGTTTGGGTTGTGACTGTATATGTACAAGTGTGAGTGGACACAACCCAAGGAGCTCAATAATCCCAGGCCACGCGGTCCAAAAATGTGATTGTTCAATAACTAAATTTTCAGAAGTATCCAAGACAGTACTCATGAGTCATAAATTATAATGCCATGAAAATTCCATTCCCATATCGAAATTTTCAGACGAATTTTTAATATCTGCTCTATTTCGGGGGAAAATAGAATTACAATTGATGGCGTTGGAAACCGTTAGAAAATATTTGGGAGGTTACCTTTGTATCGAGAAGAAAACCTTTTTTGTATATAAAACTTTATATCAAGAACATTCGACCGACCTTCTCTGTAACAATGCCATGTTCTGAATTAAATGTAGACATATTTCGACATTTTTGTTATGAAATAATTCTGAGTGAGTGAACAAAATTCCTGTTTTTTTTTTGTTTTCTAAATGAAATAGTAAAATCTGTTAGGCCCAACGCATTATAGGTGAGTTTACGAAGAGGCAGGAGCCGGTACACGCCGGCCGGCGTCCCTATCATGGCCTTGGCGTCTAATAGCCCCATGATACATTACTAACGTTTTCCGCGCGATTTATTCACATTGAATTATCATCAAATACTATGACCATAAAAGAAATTGAATTATGTATTACGATAAATGAACGTACTCACTTCTACAATGTGGAATTTTTCTCCAGAAATATAGCGGGAGCACACGAGTGTTAAAATTTTCCAGCTAACACGATCGCTCTTGCACACAGATTTCTCACAACTCTCTTGTGACACCGGTGAATACAGCTGCGCATCTACTCATGCGCAGCTTTACAAATTAACAACTCGAGCGCTATCTTGAGACCTGTTATTGTACTAATTTTTACTCTGTCGATAGTAAAACTAATGATGGAAAAGAAGTTTAGATGAATAAGGTATGGAATAATACCGCTAGGTGAGATGAATAATTTTGCATTGGAGTACGCAACTGTTATGCGATGTTCATGGTATATGAACTCCAATATATTTTCGGATTACGCGTGCGCTCTTACATGAACAGCTGATTGCACAACCATTATCGAGATGCCATCTTACCATCAGTTCAATCAATTTACAGGTCGTCTTCAAAATTCTGCACAATTTCAACCACTTTATCCTATTGTGAGTAGAAGAGATGAATAATTTTTCATTAAGGTAGTACTTGCGATTAATAGAAAATAGTAACATTGGGAAGTCTTAAAATACTCAAGTATTTTCAGCTGAAATCAATTCTATTCTTTTTTTTTCTCTGACAACATTTATTATAAAAATATAATTTTTTATGATTTCGCATGTTCACATTGATTCATCATTGAAATATATTAATACGGTTAAATTATTATTCAGAATGAGTTCACGATGGACAATTGATTCTAACCTCACTTGGAACGATCAATTGGCGTTCCCCATATTTCACAATATATAAAAGTAGTCAAAGTGAACATTGTCTTCCTTGATGCTAAATTGAATGAAAAGATATACTACATTTGAATGGAAACGAGTCAGAGTTTAATTGGGCTCATATGAAAAATATCGAAAATATTGTTGTACTTCACAGACTCCAGTAAGACTCCAACAAGCCGATTCACCAAACATGATTTGGGATACTATTAAAACTAAGCCCGTCACGACGGTGGCAGAAAAACCGAGGCTCATGTCCACACTTTCACCAAAAATTAAGGCCCAAATGGAGCATTTCCAAGTGAGCACCGTTTATATTCGATTATGTTATTCAATCATAATAAATACTGTAAGAATGTTCAGGCTAATAATTGATATCTTTTTTTTTTTAGAAAGACCTAACAAAACCTGTCTATCTCATGGGTGGAACTAAAGACAAAGTTCTGTTTGGAATCACGATCGCATTGACTTTGTATCTCGGTGTCGACACTATCTTGTGGGTTGGACGACACATCAACAAAAAATAAAAATGTCAGTTTGTATTAGCAAGTTGGATGAAAAATTGAAAATATAGATGGCTGTAGATTTATGCACAGATATTATAATTGTTGGGTGATAATCCTCCGAAAATTTATGATTAGGATTTCTTCAACATATTAACAAGTTGATTTGAAACAATTTCATATGACTCTGTTCAATAAAATATATTAGTATGTAAGAATGCATTGAAGAGATTGCGTGAAGGACCATGCATATGCGTTTTTCGATCATTTTCTAATTATTACTTTTTAATCTGAACTCAAAGTTCACGATATTTCATATATTTCTATAATTTTTCCCGACCCCATCAACATTCATGTCCAGAACTCTTATAGAGCTTTGAAAGGAACATGTCCCAGGTTCCTAGAAAGTAAACAAAACTGAACAAAAGAATTTATATCAGATGGATCATTCAGATAAGTTTCTTGTCAATTGCAAGTACTTGAACGATAAATCCTCCTCTGAAGCGGAAACATTTTTTATTACAGAGACGATAAGATCATGAAAGCAACACGGAGTATCATCATCTTAGCAACCGAATATAATAAAATGTTCCATCCATTTGAAAAGCATACGGAGCCACTTTGTTCGTTTCACTGGTTCGATTATTGAAGGCCTCCTACTACTCAACTCCATCTCCCTCCTCTCACCCTCTACGTTATGGCGTCGACTTGGCGTGTTGACATTGAATCTCTACCCACCCTGAACACTTTTAAACATTGCGCTTGCACAGTTGAAAGCCTCAACATTGGATAGAAACTAAAAAAAACAAAATGAAAATTGAAAAAAATTGCAACAATTACATTCGTCCACGCTGCAATTGTAACTCAATTGTTTGACTTCGAACTTTTTTTCAAGTGGGGCGATAAGAGAACGTATAAAAAAACCATGACGACTTATGAAGAGCCCCAAGCAACACCTGGAAATACAGAAGAGGACTTGAAGATATTTGAAACATTATGCATTTCATCACCAGATAAGGTTCAAAAATTAGTTCCACACATTTCTTGTTATATTATTTTATTTGTTTTATAATCACTGCTTTTCACCTGATCCGTGGTCCCCACGAAATGCACAAGCCGAATTTATTGACCTGATGGATGAAGAGTACTCGCACGTTACCATAGTATTCTTGGTCGATCGATTCCACCGTATCGCTATATATATATATACATATAAATCCCCATCTCGGTGCCGTAAATTAATGTAGAAATTGAAATCTTATCAACTTCAATTCATATTTATCGTAATTCTTAATTATCATCTCCAAGAAGAGATAATACAATCGTTGATTGGATTATTTAGCATTAATTAGAATCATGAAGTAATAAAATACGATCATCTCATTTGGTATATATTCATTTATATGTATATATACCCAGGGAAGCATGAGATGTATTTATAAATTCTGTATTTTATTGGAATGTAGCTCACGGTGTAAACTCGTGCATAGTACGAAAAAAGTCACGAAACTCTCTATCACGAATTGACTGCTTGGCATCCACTTTTTGTATTTATACAGTACACAACAAGGTTTTGATAATATGCTTCAGTCCTATGAACGTCGTGAATGCTGTAACAACATCAACAACATGAACCATCAGTCGTTGACGTAAAAAAAAAAGATGGAAATAGTTATTTAAATGATGCAGAAAATGTTTGAAAACATGAGAAATTATAGTTCCAGGAAGAAGATATGACGCATGACGTCACAACTAGTTTAAGAAGTGAATTGGCGGCTGTGGAGTATAAACGGGACCGGCTTTCAGCCGAAGTGAGTCTGCACATCATCATCATCCTCTTGTCTTTTGCTATAAATTATTCGAATGCAAATTTAATCATCGAAGATAATCCTGATTTATGTGGGTGCTGCACACATTAATGATGGAATTTTTTTCCTCTCAGTTGCAAGAAATGAAAAATACATTGAGAACACGTGATCAAAGAGTGATGGAGCTTCAGGTTGAAGCTGATCAACTCCGAGAACAAGCTGCAAGACAGAATTCAATTATTTCAAGTTTGAAGAAGAGAATACAAGTTGAACAAATGAATGATTAATAAATATTAATGATATCATACACATTGGATCCTCTGTTCATACAATGTGCTAATTTTTGTTACATTTTATTTTAGGATTTGGAAGATCGTGAGAGAAATCTTTATGCTGTGCATGGTCGTAATGAAATTACAGTACAGAGTTTACAGCGTGATGTGAAGTATCATGAAGAAAAACATCGCGAGTATGAAAAGAAAATTCGTCAGATGGAGCATCATATGGCGGAAGAAATCGATCTGAAAGAGAGAGCCCGATTAAATTTACAGGTCTCAAAATTTAGTGAATTAAAAATAATTGATGATTATGGATATATATGACATGAGAATAAAATTAATTAGGATTTCGTACGGAGACTTGCCCATGCATTGAATAGTGAGTTTTGTGATAGTAAATATCACACTCCTGATATGGTGATCCACAAAGCTGAAGAACTTGTTCAGGAAGTCAATCGTTTGCGAACGAAAAGCACCAATATTGAGTGTCACTTGACTAGCGTAGAAGTGGAATCAAAAAGCTGCCGAGATATGTTGGAACGTGCAAATATCGAACGAGATCAGTTGCAAAGACAAATAAATGTTCAGACGACTGAATTAGATCGTCTACGCCAGGTCAATATGAATTTGAGTCTTTGTAATACGACCTTAGACGTTCGCATAAAATGACCGTCGAAATAGCCTTCTAAAATACGATGCCCCTTCAATAATATCCATAAAATGAAGTCTGATATTATATATTGCAGGATAAAGAGTGCCTTGAAATGCAATACAGAGTGGCCGAGAGAGAAATAAACGAGCTCAGGGACAAATTAGTGAATACAAATAGGAATCTTACATGCGCTACAGGAAATTTATCGACCCAGGAAACTGTTATTTGTCAACTTCGAGGTAAATTGTTGATACCAAAGTTAAATGTTAATTCTGATAAATGAGGTCCCAAGCAATTAATCAATCAAACTATACGATGATTTGAGTTCGCAATTCTTGCAGGGTATTGATTTGATTTATAATCAACTTGTGACCAATGTCACTCGTCATTATTCGCTATGACAATTTTCATCTTTATTTGTTTTCTCATTTGCGACAACAGATGACCTGAAAAATCGTGAGGAGAAACTTCAACGAGTGCAAAACGAATTACGTCACCTTCTTGAATCGTTAGCCATTCTTATTAGCACACCAAACAGATTTGTCGAGTCTCATGAAAATTCGATTAAAGATCGTATACGTGAAATTCTTGCTGAGAATAAGGATCAAGCTCTTGTATGTAGAATTTCACACATTGCAAATTCTCTGCTGCAATGAAAATCGAATTGGAATCTCATTGTAACAGTAATTTAATTAATTGTGCAGAAAGTTCAGACCTTGAAGGAGAAAGTATGTGTTGCCACGGATTCATCAAATCGTCAAAGTGAATTGCTGGAATCGAGTATGATGAAAATACGAAGTCTGGAAGAGGATCGTGCAACACTAGAGACGAAAATCCATAAATTGGAATCTGAATTAACTAGTTGTGAATTGACAAGAGAATCTCTGCGACGTGACAAACAATGTGTAAGTAAAAGAAAATATTTGTAAAAGCGAAAACAAAATAACGGTGGTAAACTAAGGAAACATCAATGTTATTTCCAGTTTACATTATTCTTGGAGCGTTTGGGTAAAGCGATGCAGATGGATGAAATCTCACAGGAGATTGGCATGGATTTACAAACAGAAGCGCTTCTGGTACGCGCGGAGCAACTGGCGCGATTGGAAACTGACAAACTCGTCGACAAGGTGATAAAAGAGAATGAATAAAAATTCAAATCATTTTTTCAACTCGAATAATTTTTGTAAATTTTTTTTTTTTTTCACACTTCTATTTAACCTCACGTGTGATTGTCTATGTATTGTCTGTTGTCCCGTGTATATGCTATCACAGCTAGTCTACAACTACACGACGTTCCCAAGGATCCGAAGGGAGCGGTCGTTCGAGCTTCCTTGTCTAAAAGAAGTAAGCCCGTAATCTCTGCAGGCAAAGTTTTCATTTTGATTAACCACTTATCAAAATGAGAAAAAAATACTGCAAATATTCACATAATCCTTTTTGTATTTAATCATTTAGATCGACATGTCTTCACTTTAGTATTATTCAGAACGCGTAGGAAATCCGCTTTGTCATGCGATAATTGATGAACAAATAGAAAAATGGAGAGCAATAATTTTTTTTCTTCATGTATTAATTTTTTTTTCAGACTTCAGTCGTTTATCAACTTCAACGACGAGTCAGAACATTGCGTGAACAATTGCAGCGACGTGATTTACACTTGGATCTTCTACGCAGGAAGCTTTCACTTCAGGAAGATGGCGTGAGAATAAAGTCTATTTTACAATCTGAAAGAGATGAGGCTAATTTACGGTATTTATTCTTTAATTCCAATGTTCTTGATATGATCAACCATGTAAAGATTGAAATTAATGATCCATCATTTCAAATCTTATCTGATAGAGCTAAAAAGGCAGCCAAACAGGTCGATCGTCTTCAGATACAATTGGCTGACGAAAAATCCCGAAACCGTGAATTAAGTGGGCAATTAACTGAAGCCGCTGATTACAAAGTATTAAAATCAATTTCGTTTCATAATGAAATTATTACTTGTAGCGTTATTATTTAATTTACAAATTAATATAGTACCGCAATTTACTTTTACTCGAACATTAGATAGCTGCATTAGAGCGCAGCCGAAAGATCGAAGAATTGCAGAAGCGCTTGGTTGAGAGTGAAATGTTGCGTACTCGATACAGTCGCAAATTTACTATGTTGAAGGATCAAATGCGAACAACGACCGAGAGCGCTGATCAAGAACGATCAATTAATGACCATTCATTACAGTTGCTTCGTGATGAATTAGCACAAGTGAAGCAAAATTTGGCTGAAGTAACAAGACGAGAATCACAGCTCCAAAGTTTCCGCGTTTCTGTTGCGAAATTAATCTCTGAACCAATTTGTACACCGGATTATGAAATGATTTCGCGGCTGCAAAAAATGGTGGCAGCTCATCGAGATTTCACAATGTTGTCACGAAGATATGATGAACCATTAGAGACAAGTCCCTCTCGATGCACCAGGTACACATTTGTGAATACCGAGTCCTTAATTTAATTACTTTTCCAATAATCCAACATATACGAATTTTTCTGTAGTATTCATCCAGTACATTCAGTTCATCCACCAAGATCACCGGGTTCACGATGCACTCGCTATGATGACAGTGGATATGCTGATCCGCCTGATCTTCATGATATCGACGACGAGTACAAACGTCCTGTGAGAAGTAGTTTGTTACCGTGACCCCGGGCGAAATTTATGTAAGATTAGTTTTGTTAATTTATCAGAAATACGGGACATAGTGCAATGTTTCAAACATTTAATTCTTAATTAATCAGTATGATAAGGATATATTGTCAAGTACATTAACGTTAAAAGTGTGTTCCAGCGGATATTACCGCTTGTATTGAAGTATATTTATTTAATAATCATATATATATATATATATATATATGCAATAATAATTCCAGGATATCTCATCTGCAGATTTCAAAGATAAGAAACAATTTTTTATTGCCATGTGGATGACTAACATTTTGCAATCAGATAAAATAAAAAAAAAACCCACAATTTTTCATTCTTGGCGTTCTCATGCGAATTCATGAGTAACAAAAATAAATGCAGGCATAAAAATAGTTTTATTTTTCATGTTCTTCATCATGCAATGTTCCATATAGACTTTGTATACTCTGTATGGTTTTAAAGACCAAGGCCAAAGTATCCAAACGTTGTGGTGGATTTACATTTTACATAAAAAATAAAGACCAAACTGCAGCATTGGAGTGGTACAACCGCATTCCGTAAGGCAGACGTTCACGAGCCAAAGGCAGACGACGACCAACAGAGAGCAAGAATATATATGTATGAGAAGACGCAAGCAGGTAACGTATATAAAAGTATGAGGGTTGAGGTGTATCATCCAAACAGAAAGAGAAGGTAGTGAGAAATGTGGGGGGACTTTGAGAAGATGAAGGGGACGAAGAAAAGAGGGAAAAGAATAGTCAGTGGGAATATGCGTACCAGATAATCATCGAGTTGGTTTAGAATTGTCTAAGAAAATTCTCATTGCACACAAGCATGTTTTCACAAAATCGCTAGTTCATTGTACATTGTCATACAATGTCTCACGGCACCGGTATCATTTCCACTGATGTACTAATTTTATGTGGGCAAGACATATTTTTTTAAACAAATAAATCTTGTTACTAAAATGTGATGACATATTTTTTTAAAGATTGTCATCATGATCGCCTTGTCATTTGACAATTTGTTTTTCTAAAATGTTGATTCAGTATTAATCTATTCTTGAGAAATCTTCGGATGCCTATATATAATGATGAGAAAACGTCGATAAAGACCTTATCCAACATGAAATCAAACTGATACCTTGATAAGATATCGATACGACATACAAATCTATGTGACTAAACTTGACATTTGTTATGCTCTCACTCGCATATGTTGTATATTCTATACAATGAATTATTTTGTTACAAACAAAATAATTGGAATTCATAATGCTCCACTTCCCTGGTTCATTAGTGGTACATACTTGGGTTGCTCTCTTTCTTTATTGATAATCGATTCATTTTTAGTTACAGGAATTCAATTTAATCATCGGAAACCGCACATGAATTCGCGGTGAGAAATATGTCAAGAACATTCGAAAAAGTATGCTAGATAATATTTTGTGTGTAATATAAACTTGTGGAATGAAATTTTTAATGCATCCACTCTTTATATCGTAGGCAACTCTTATCATTTGTTTAATCTAATAATCTTCTGTAATGATCAAAATGTGTTAGTTTGATCACTTGTGGCTCGATGAGAAAATATTGCCGTCTATCTCACAACAAATAAAAAGACCTCGATAAAAATAATTATCAGGAGATTGTCTAAATCAGCCTGACTTCGCAATTTTATTGATCGCGAAAGTGTTGGTCTAGATAAGGAATTTTTCCATTTTCATTGCACTCGACAACGATGCAGCTGATTTATTTTAAAAGTTTGCATCGCAATACACTGATGTTCACTTGGCTATCGGCTGTGATCTCGTAGTGTTCAATCATTTATATCTTTTAATACTAATGATGGCTATACAAAAAGTTAATACTATATTGATAGCTTTTTTTGCAATATTTGTGATCACATATTTCAACAAAGGTAGTGGAATGTTTATTGATTTTTGAAATTATTTTTTTTCGAAATCAACGGGAGAAAGCTTTGGAATTATAATATTATGGATTATTTTTAGCAACATCACTTCAATGTTACCAATGCAAATCCAACTCGACTGGTTCCTGCTGGTCGTTGCCTCAAGAAAGTGACTTGAAAACGTGTGGTGAACAAGGTTCGACAACCACACCCCAACCTGGAACTTCATCTAATCCAACCGCGTCAAGTACTCTGCCAGCGTCTTCTGATCAGACAATTACACCTACAGCTTCATCCAATCCGACAACTACACCAACCCCTGCAACTTCTGATCCAACCACTACACCAACCCCTGCAACTTCTGATGCAACCACTGCACCAACCCCTGCAACTTCATCTGATCCAACCACTGCAAGTACTCTGCTATCATCTTCTGAACAAACCACTACACCAACCCCTGCAACTTCATCTGATCCAACCGCGTCAAGTACTCTGCCAGCGTCTTCTGATCCGACAACTACACCGACTCCTACAGCTTCATCCAATCCGACAACTACACCAACCCCTGCAACTTCTGATCCAACCACTACACCAACCCCTACAACTTCTGATGCAACCACTGCACCAACCCCTGCAACTTCATCTGATCCAACCACTGCAAGTACTCTGCTATCATCTTCTGAACAAACCACCACAACTGCTCTGCCAGAATCTTCTGATTCAACAGCGACTCCCTCAGTCCCATCTGTTGCAACTCGTACAACTATGGCAGAATCTATCACGTCCATTACAGAATCATCATCTGGAGACTCTCAACCCCAAAGATCGCCGGAAATATATAATGTAGATGCAATGTCAGATACTTCAGCATTCGATGATGTGAGAGTTCTCTTGATGAACGGAAAGAATTCACGACTAAGACGAGATATACTAGCCCGAGCAGATAACAATACATACCAATGTGCTAAAATTATTTACAAGGGTGAGCATATATTTTTTCTAAAGTCAAAATAGCCTATAAATAAATCATTGAACAATTTGATATAAACAACAAATAATTTTAAAATTGATCTTTAGACGGCGGCATTGAGATGGTGGAGCGGAAGTGTGTACTTAAAACAACAACGCCTTGTGTAAAAGAGAGTAAAGAATTCAGTGTTTGCGTAGTTTGTGACAATGATGATGGATGCAATATATCTTCCAGCATTAGTTCCGGATTAATGTCCATGTTCATACCTCTCGCTATGGTATATTATATGATGTCGCAAACATGAAGTTTCGGAGAAATTAATTTTTTAACTTTCTTAATGATATTGAGTAGATTTCCTGTACATAACTAGCGATTCAAATAAAATTCATAATCCACCTCATATTCATTGAGTGCTTATTTTGTAGATCTCAAATTCTATGATTCGTTCCAATTTTGTATCAAATACCAGAGAACCATTAACTTGATTTTTTTTGCATATATTTCCCTGAAGATATTCCAGTACTTCATGTCGATCATCGAGCAAGATATTGTGTTAAATTGATCGAATGCAATACTGTTTAATAAATCGTTTCTATAGCAGTATGAAACTGTGAATTACGCATTCCTTACGTGATAAGCGACAAATATTATCGATAATTTCAAGAAAAACTGAAGTGTTCCTGATAAAAAGTATTATCAGTGGACTACCCAAAACAGCGGACCTTCATTATCCGATGGATGGTGAGACTACAATGTTTAAGCACTACAGCTCCCACTATCTTTGCACTCAACAGTGATAATGGTGAAGTTTCATTTAAAAGTGCTCACGAAATTGGGACTACGTCCACTCAGTTATCAGCCGTGAACGTATGTCGATAAATCGAGCCATTCTGTATTCATCATGAGTTTGCAAATTGTTAATATTTTAGGGATTACGTTCATTGGAATATTAGTGATCACAAATTTTGACCAAGGTAAACATGAACATTTTTTTGTCATTGAATTTATCAAGCTCTGAATTGAACATGTAACAACCCCACACATTTCGATTCATCTATAGCAATATCACTGAGATGTTACTCATGCAAGTCGGCCGAAGCTGACGACTGCGGGACTTCACCTCAGGAAAAGTACATAAATGAGTGTGGCGAAGACAATCTAACTACCACAGAGAAGCCAACTACCACAGAGAAGCCAACTACCACAGAGAGGCCAACTACCACAGAGAAGCCAACTACCACAGAGAAGCCAACTACCAC